>BMAO01010373.1:0-43135 GCA_019973975.1 Trichonephila clavata
TATATATATATATATTACATATATATATTACAAAAATACACAAAAAATAGTTATATACCTAAGATAACTATAGCCATGATAGAATAGTTTTAGCCACAGAAATACTACAGCAAATTCCTTGCCTTAGGAACCAGGATTGCCGGTTTAAACAATGTTTTTCGGCCAGCCAACCTTCACCTGAATTTGCCAATACTCTGGGCCATAGGGAAAGCAAGAAATTTCTAGAGAAATTTAAATATTATTATAAATAAAATCATAATCTAATAATGTAAAACGATAATATTATAGCCTGTAATAATTACTAAAATATTTTAAAATCAAAGTTAAAACTATTAGATAAAGACTTACCAAATGAGTACTGTTCTTACAGACTTACAAATTCCCGGGCAATGGACGATAACAGTAACGCATAAAATTATTAAGTTTGGATAAAATAACATTAATACTATATTTATACACACATACACACGCGCGCACACACACATACATATATATATATATTAACTATATAATTCCAAAACAAGATGACACTACTACTAAAATTGTGCCATTTGTTTAACGTAATAAAATTAAATCATAACAAGTTAAAGCTGCAGATAACCAAAACTCATCTTTCATACAAACTTTTTTTAAAAAAATACGTATCGATAAATTTGACTCATGCAGTTCGTTTCAAATCATTTCAATCTATTTTATTTCAGTTTCAATACATTTCTGGTTTTATTTGTCAGTTTTAAGCTTACATAATTTTCTCCCACACTCCTTTGGATCGTTTCAGTATATTTATTTATGAAATGCAAGACATCTTAACACCTTCATTTACACTCAAAAGACCCTTACAAACTAATTAAAAACCAAGTGACGTCGTAGAATTCAGCAGCTCGGTGTGAAAAAAAAATCACTTAAAACTTGTCTTCTCTTAAGTTACACACCATCCATAGCATCTTTTAAGAGATGACAAAGAAATTCATTTTCGTAGTAACTGCTCATCCATAGATGCTCCTCTGCAGTTTGCTGTCATTATAATCCCATTGTTCGTCAAATCAGTCGCTCGCTTTTGTTTAGCAATTAACATAGATCATTACGGCGGCGCAAGATTAACTAATTTATGATCTACTCTTGAGCCATCCCCCAGCCAGCTTTTGTCTGTACTTCCGTCTTTAACTTGATGTATGAGCCTCTGGTCGCTGCTCTGAACTCAAATGCATTTGTTGAGTTTTAGGACAGCGGGATTTCACGTTTGAGCGCAATTTATTCCTCTGGCAGCTTTCCAAGATGTTGCCTTTCGATAGAAATGGCTTGTCCTTCGGAAGTAAGTCTATTAGAAAGTTACAAACTGCGATCTCATCAATCTGCTAGGTTTCTATAGCCTTTCTAATGCAATTCACAATGTACAAATGGTTTCTAATTCTATCCTACTTAGACATCTGATTTAATTATGTTCACAGAACAATCATGTTATACGATGTATTCAGTCCATCGTTATGTGAATGGTTTAAAAAATCGATTTAGTTTAAAGAAAATTTATAGTTACGATCCCATTTTTTTCTTTCATTCAGATCAATGAAATCAAGTACAAATTTTATGATGTGTTCGTTGTAACTATATGGCCGTAATGACGCATAAGAAATAACTTAATGATGGTAGAATGTTGGATTATCTGATCTGTACTTATTACATTTCTTTACCGTTATCATTCAAACTGTAATATTACACAATTATTACAGTTCAATATAGAAATATTGAAAGAATGGAACCAAGAATATCTCACATCAAATAATGGGAGCGTAACAAAGAAATTTTTTCTATCCATTAATGAGAGACTGTCCTGCCATCATTTTTATACTAAAAATAAAATAACCCAATTTCTAACTGGTTATGGCAACTTTAAAAGCTACTTGAACAAATTTAATTTAGTTCCGTCATCTTCCTGTGATTGCGATATTGGTGGCGAGGAAAATGTAGAACATATGCTCCTTCTGTGTTCCAAGTTTGAAAGAGAACGGAATATCCTAAGACTGGCATTCAAGGGACTTAATGTGAATCTTCCTCAACTGCTTTCCACCAGAAGTACTTTTAAAAAGTTCATTGAGTTTGTTATGAGTATTTGTAATTCTTCCTAATCTCAAGAGATTATTATTTATTTTTTTTATTTTTTTCAAAATTTCTTTATTTTTTTTCTTTCTTTATTCCTTTGTATTGTGTGATTAATACTTACTTCTGTGAGCCATGTAAGATACTTTGTGGTGCACGGGTATTTTATCATTGTTTTCAATAATATATATATATATATAAATATTTATATCTGTTTATAATTGCTACAGGAGTGCTATGTTTTATGCGAAAAATAAACTGTATAAAAATATTATTAATTTTTTAAAAGTTTTATTAAAATAATTAATATATGTATTTCAAATTCTAAGAATTTTGTATATAAAATTACCCTAAAAATCATAAAACTATATTTCAATATTAATCCCTCAGAAAGCAAGTATTTTACTTAATAGAAAAAAATATTTTGGAATTAATATATATTTTTATTTCTCTTGTATCTCTTCCTAGAATAAAACTATTTCTCAAAAAAAAAATATTATAAATTATTTTTAATGCACCGAAAATTTTATCGAAGTTTCTTAAGATTATATGAAATATTTTATCTAGTGGTTAAGATTGTGTAATTGTGCTTAGGTACGAAACTGCTCAATTAATTCTATACATGTGTTACCGGCAAAGCATGAAGTCTGACATTCTTTTGAATGTTTAAGTATTGTAAATAATGTAAAACTAGCCAAAAATGTTTGAAATGTTTCATATTTTACATATTGCCTAATAGGCATTCTATAGAATGCCTAATAAGGACATTAAGATTCAATATTTTATTATGTAATTTAGTTCATTTCCACTCACGGAAGTTGTCTTCATGACTAAAATAAACCGTATTCTTTCGTTTCGTTATGCACATGAACGAAATGGACATTTCAGAAGTTTTGAGAATATGTACTCAAGCAACAAATACCAAACCATTTCAATTTTTTTTAATGAACTTTCTGGACTTTCCGCATATTGAATAGCCCATTAATACATCTTAACAAACTTCGAGAGACAGATAATTTAATCAGAAAAAAAATCCAGGTGAAGCCTTAGTTTTTGACGTTGCTTTTTTAGGATATGGTAAGCCCTTAAGGCAAACGCATGATAAGATTGAAACTATGTGTGTCATGCTACTTAAGAGAAACTTTAAACGACAACTTTCGTTGGTAGTAGCATTCATAAAGTTCCCGAGATGTATCAATAAAAAAAGCCAAAATTCTACAAATCATGTAATTTGGACGTATCTTTGTAGCCTGTGAATAGAGTCATATCACATTACAGAAGAATGGTGGAATCATCATCTTTTAGCGACACATTTGGTATATAAGTAATTAATAATTAAATTATAGACATAAATTTTAAAATTGAATTAAGAAAACTTCTTAAAATAAAGGGACATTCAACAGTTTCAATAGATCCCCAGTCAGGTCTACATCAACGAAAACGAAAAAGAAAATGCCTCAGACTCCCTTTGCCTAAGCCCTATGCCCATTTTCAATTCTGGTATCAAAGTCCCAGATCAACAATACCACATACAGTCGACGCAAACCGCACTCCACACAGTTACCCAATGAATATAAAATAGGAAAGTTTAGGAACTCACGGACTCATCAGGAACAGCCTTCCACACGATGTAAATGCCACGGGAAAATCAGTGTTTGAAATAAAGACCCGCCTTGACTATTTCACCTATAACTGCATCCTATTGGTGTCCTGATGGTCAATGTGAGGTCATGAGATGCTGATGTTGCGCGACCCCATTGGTCAGCAATGCTAGACCAGGTTCATGACGTCGTACACTCTCAAAAAATCCAACGCCAGCAAGAGATCGTCAGCTAAATCCCATTTTCTGAGTCCTAGGCATTCGAGGATGTGAACAGGCGATGTCGGCTCAGAAGAATAGTTGGTACACATGCTTGAAGTGCACGAGGGGCTTGAGTGCTCTGACAACCCTGGGAGCTATGCCGGCGGAAGTTTTTCCAAAGGGTAGGGTCTCCCATGCGTGACAGGTCCGCGTAGGGTATGAGCCAAATTAAATGGGATACCACCTAGAGCTAAGTCGGTCCTTTACCTGTCTTTAGATACCCTACTCCAGTGACTAATAGAGGCTGCAACTTTTCTCCATCCATGAAAAGTACAATACAAGTCATGAGATGTGATGGACGAAAACAATCATATAATTCTCAGCTATTAAGATGACGAGGAAAACCAAATCATCATAGAAGTCCGCCTACACTGGTATGAGTGTCGCTTATTGGCAAAACAGCTAAAGGTGGGGGATGGTTTGTATTAATAATACTAAATAATAATTAATTTCCATGCATCTGATTTAGGTCAGAGATTGATCATTTTTCGCAATCAATCTTTCCAAGTTATTTTACTGTGAAGAACTAAAAAACAAGATTTTAACATAGACTTTTCAATTATTTTACTGTCTGAAATTTAAAAAAAAAATCTTTTCACATTTCCACTTTTGTTTGATAAACTTATCTTGCATTCACCTATTGGATGTTGGATCGAAGAACTAGATATCAGAACTAGGTTAAAAAGAGTCAAAGCAAAAATTAAAATGATTAGTAATTTATTCACTAAGAAAATACGTTCGGCATTTTTAATAAGGACCTATTAAAATGATACATTCTGGTAACATATTTTAATCAACAGTGTAACATAGTACTCTTCTTTTTTTTCGTATTTAAATCAAGCAAAATATTTATTACAATATTTTTTTTTCAAAATCATTTAAAAAAAAACTACTTTTTCAAATTATCTTACGTTAATGTAGACTAATTAGAAAAAGCTGCGTGATTTTACTTTGCCACTTGATATTAACTGAAACCAATTTATTAACTGAAGGCGTCAGCAAAAAGTGATTTAACTAAAGTATTCTTACTTTAATAAGTAACTTGAGTGCGCGTTCGGCAATTATTTAGAGTGCATGGTTCAAAGTTACAAAATAAGGTTATTAATTTGATTAATGATTATTATCGATTGTTAAAATATAGTATACATTTATTCCCCCTTTTCATAGTTTTAGTATAAAGTATTCAAAAATGTAAGCAAAAATGTTTAAAATAAAGTATCACAATCTATATAACAAACACATTATTTATTTTATAAGATTTGCACTTGTATTTTTTCCTGCTTTCAGGTTCAATTTCTTTACATTTTTAAAATTTTTAATTGGTTTATATTTGTAATAGGTAAATATTTCTTCCAAAAATCTATATTTTTTTCTCCTTCGCTACTGGTTCAAAGATAACAAGATGGGATGTGTTATTTCGACCATTTTGAATTGTAATTTTGAGACGCAGTATAATTTAAAGTAAAGTTTAGAGTATCTTTAAAGCTTTTAACTATCATTTTCAAAGAAATCCTCTTTCAAAGGTTTCATCCTCTTAAAGCATACGATTAATGTTTTATAAGCATTACACTCAAAGTCATGCACTAAATAGGTTAAGTTCATGTGATTTTTGAAGTAATTAACTCAACTTTTAAGCTTAATACTTCTTCTGAAGGCAAAAGTTATCCTAGCTCAATTTAAACAAATTTTGTAGTATTAGGAACTTTTTTTTCAATAAAGCATTAATTTCAAAATTTTAATATTCATACAACTGCATATTATAAGATAAGGAACTTATGTTACAGCGATAAGTGAAATATCTACAAAAATTTGAAGTACTTTTTTAACGTTTTAACAGTTTTAAGTACCACCGGCATGTATATACGTCTTGCTCAACCGGTGCGTTCAGTTCCCCGGACGTATATATTCGTCCATCCAAAATACGATTCTTTTTATGCGCTATAGTTAAACTATCCTGAAGCTTTTGAAATGCATTCAAATGACATTGACAGTATTTGTGAAGCATTTACATATTTCAGAGAAAAATTTCGTTATTTATGCGTTTCCTTTCCCCTCCAATATACCGCATATACTCGCCTGTGTGAAAAAATGGTGGCACTGTGGAGCGAATCATGTTACTTTTAATCAGCAGTTAAGGGGCGGATATTACGAGTTTGTTGTATCTTTGCTGATATCCTATTTTATTATTATCTTTAAGAAATCGCTCGATTAAAAAGACTGCAATGTGCATAAAAAAACGATTTGTAATATTGCTTTTCTTATTGTTTCTCTTTAGATCTTTATCAATATTCTCGACTACTTTTGACCCTTGTTAGTGAAAACTAATTTTAAAACGAAATAAAGGGGTCCACATAAAAATAAAAGAACTCTATCAGAAAGATGTAAGTATACATCTCATACCAATGTTTTTAACGTAATATACTATTTAAAACATTATAAACAATGGAAGGGATACATTTTAGATAAATAATTGATTTAAGACTCCTTACTTTTAAACATTAAATTAAAGTAATGACCGTGGTTTCCGAATGGGCATGGTTTCGAACTCGCTGTCTGGGTGCGCAAAGAACGTGGTAAGGCGCAGATGCACAAAAAATTTACCCAGACTCTTAATCCTTATGTTTGTATGGTGTGGTAGAGGAATGCTAACTTTACTGTGTCACCCTTTTACTTGAGAATGATTAAAAATTGTGAAGGATGTTGACAAAAACCGTTATGTTGCTTCGTAGTGAGACGTTATCAAGTAATAAATGAATCGATCATCAATCTTATATATATATATATATATATATTAAATATTCTTTTTAAAAATATTAATTCATTTTTAACAAATTTTGATAATTGCATTTCAATTAGAATTGCATCGATTTGACTGAAACTGATGTTGCGTGGTCTTAAAGACTATAATCTGCATCTGTAAGCATGTTTATATCATCAAATTATAATGAACATTTATATTTTAAATATTTTACCAAATAGGGGGTTAGAGGCCTTATGTTGGTAAATACTTCTGAAACGAGGTTACCATATTTTTTTCTTTTGTGGTCTGGTATACAGAGTTTTAACACTTATAGGCATATTTGTGAAGTAAGGAAACATGATTTTTTTATTCTGATTTTTTATAACTTTCTAAAACAATGCTCTTGCATTTATTTTTATGGCTTCAGTACAAAAAATATCCGGTTCATCTAGCCCAAAAGAAAATGGAATATTTAGTGAATAATTGATTACATTAAGATATATCTAACTAAAAGTTTTGAGAATTCAGATTTTGCAACTGGAAAGGAACGATAATATTGGATTCGAAATTTCTACTGCCCAACGATAATGATACTGCTGACAATTATAAAACCTCTGTGCATATTCAGCTAAGTAAGTATTATTATGGGAAAAACCGCCTATATATAGGTTGGTGGTTCAGAAAAGAAATGGGAATGTGGCAGGACGCCGGACATAAAATTGTAAATTACCATGTTCCTGAAATGCCCGGACTATGTGGATATTAATGTATACAATGCATTTGTATTGACTTTCGCAATCATTTTTTTTTAAACTTTCTAGATGTTTGTAAGATAAATGTTATTTCAAAAACTTAAATGTTAAAATTATAATTTATATCATGTATATTTAGAAGTTCCAAAAAATATTTTACTTTAATTTTTTTTTTCTTAATAAATAAATGCGCGTTTCTTTTCAAAGAACAAGCACATTAATTTTTTTTATTCTAAAAATAAAATATCGAAATAGACAAATATGGTTTTTAAAGATTTTGTTTTGAATCTAAATAAATACAAACACAGCGAGAGACAGTTTGCGTAATGACAGTTAAACAATTAAAGTAAGTGATTATCCTACTTTCTTACATAAACAATCAACAGGCTACTCCACAGCAATTGTATTAAGAATTATATCCACAGTAGTTCAAGATCAATTAATTTGTCAATCAATCAAGCGAAGTTTTTCAAAATATATTGCTTTAAACTTATAAAGATAAAAATGAGTATATATAAACCCCGTTGAATTATTAATTTTCATTTTGATTTTCTCTATGACAAAATCACATTTAAATAAATTCTGTAAGATAAAAAAATTAAAAAACATTGATTGTTACTAATATTATAGATCATAGAAACTTAAATAGAAATCTAAGGGTCAGCAGCACCTTTTTATTAGATCGAATGTTTTGCCTTCAATGTAAAAGAATATCTTTTACAGTCTTTGGAATAAATGTGGTGAGAATATAGAGAAAGCCGTTTTATCCTTATAAATGGCACGGTTCCTTACAAATTTTTCTGAATTGTTACGAATGTTTCCTGAATGCTGTCAATAATTCTGAAGTTTTATCTGAACTCTTCACGATTGCCTTTAAATTTCTGACATGTTTCTAGAGTACTTATTTGTATGAAAGAGAGTATTATTTCATTCATTCTGTCTTTAAAAATACTGTGGAATCTGTTTCTAAATGAATATCCAAAATTGAGACAACACAGATCAATTATTGCTTTAACTGCAAAGTTGCAAAAAATGTAACATATTTTTTTTTTCCATAAAATTTTTTTAACATTAGTATGTATATTTTTAATGGGGCGTATAAGACTAAAAATGACCAAAATATCAAATTTTTCGGTAACTTATTTTAATTTTTTGACTTCTCTAAAAATGTGTACACAATTTTGCAACTTTAGCTACATTTATTTGGACAGTTATTTCAATTTTCAACTGTATGTTGAAACGAAAAATGAAACTAGAATACGCAAAGACAGCAATTTTTGCACTTAAAATTGCTTTTTCTCAGATAATTATTTTCCTTCAAATTATATATTTAAAAGGTTAAGGCCTTTTAAATATTCACTATAAAGTTTTAAAACCTTTTTTTAGTTGTCTTGTATGTGTTTGACTATTATGTGCAGGGAACAAGAATGGGAGAAAGGAAAAATTAGTTTTGATATAATTGTTCGTTTACCTTTTCTATTGTGCCCAACGTGAAAAAAAGTCCAAAATAAAATTATCAATCTTAATATCAATCCCATGCCCAGATCTGTGATAAATACTTCTAAGAATGTTAGAAAATAAATTGTTCAAAAATATTAAAATTTGTAAAAGTAGCAAAATTTTCAAATATTGAAATATTTTTTTAAAAATTCAAAATAACTGTCAGCTAAAAAAGTTTTTTTCTTTTCTTCTGAAATGGATATTTCGTGTTAGTTTAATTAGGGTGCATCTAAATATTTTCATACAAGCATATAAATTTAAAAACACTTAGCACAGGGTATAAAGAGATAAGTATTGTTCTCTTTACGCACACACACACACAAACAGAATACCATTTAAAGTCACACAAGTATAAATTTGTATATAAATTTTCCAAGGCGTTCATTCATCTAAAAACAAATAATTTTACTATATTAATATGAGAGTATATGAAGGTATTGCAGCGTTTCTAAAACTGTGGGGGGTGCCACTCTAAGGGAGGGGATATGCGAGCATTTCAATAAGTCGAAAATAAAAGATTCTTTTTAAAAATTATATTTACTGAAATGATTTAAAACAACATATTATATATTCTGACATAAAAACAAGAAAATTACAAAATTTACACTTTAAATGTATCTGTACTCCAGAACGTATTTGATAATTAATTTATTATTACGAAGTTAAGAGCAAATTTAATAATTACTAGAGCCCCCTTGGGCTAGTCATATACAAAATTTAATACTTATTTTGATAAATTGTATGGTTTATAATTAAGTTCATATTGTAGCTTTAGTGTCTAAATGCTTATTAATGAATTCAATAAATTAATATTGTATGGAAGGGGTGGGCGATGTAAATTATGATTGAAAATTGGGTCGTAAATATTGAAAATTTGAGAAACACTGAGTTACTGTAAAAAATAAACATATGCACATGGTAGTTAGGTATTAAGAGATAATATATTTGCACATCAGAAAGGAATTCAGTAGTTATAAACGTATTGACAAAGTCTAATACATTACGAAGATATGCTTTTCTTGATACAAAGGAACTTCTTACTTTATACTTAAAATTTTTTCTAACAAACAATATAATATTTTTTTAAAAAAAAACTAATCCAGTAAATCAAGAAATGATCAGCTTTAAGCTTGTTAAAAGGACCCCGAATAAAGAAATTTTTACCATCGAAAAATTCGCTTTGAAAATAATTATCTCAATATTTTATGTTCTAAAAATCTCTTTATATTTCTGGTTTGTGGTAGCCGCACTACCCTAGTAGTCATGGTCATGGTCATACATTCGTGATGGCCGCGGTGGTCTAGTGGTCAAGGTAATGGGCTCGGGACCGGCGTGCCATGATTTCGAGCCTAGTTTCACTGAAGACCTGCCGTAGAGGGGTGAGATAAAAGTTAAATTTGTCGAGGATCAAACATTCTGTCATTGGTGTGGTGCGGAAGTTAGGAGAACAGGGTGCCAGCTCAGGTGTCGTCCTCGTCACTTCACCATGATTTGTAATTTCGAGGTCCGATGCTAAAAGTCCTGTAGTCATAGACTCGTGACCTGCCTATCATTGGTTAGAGCACTAGTGCCAGTGAAGCTCTGGTACTAGTGCTAGTTTAGAGGGGTTGATGCACGTTAAATCGGATAAGGCTCAATGTATTTGAGTTGGTGTGGTGTATAGTTTAAAGTGGGGGGACTCTAGCTCAGTGGCCCTCCTTGTTACTTGACCATGGATGAAAAAGATGAGGTCCGTCGCCAGTGTCTCTCGTTTTTCTTCATAGTATGGCAATAAAAAATTCTAACTGTCTAGTTTGCTTTCTTATTCTTGTGAATGAATTATAAAATGCAAGTTATGAATGCTAGTCAGTGGTATAAAAACAGTTTTCCGTAGCTACAAAATGACAATGGTGTCATCATTTATAAGCAAATCTTTTGGATGACATACATTATTACATACTCTTTGATCATGTACATTTCCAATACATTGCTTCTAAGTAAATCACAGTGCTTCTGTCATTACTAGTGACTGATAATAGCCTACGCTGTTGAAGAGAATTACGCTTCAGTAGTATAATACAACGTTATATGTGGCATACCGCATGTTTGAAGTGGTGACACATCGCCTAATGTAAATTACGTACATGTAATTTGATAAATATTTGGCTGTATATTAGGCAGAATAATTTCGATTGCTCTGCACTCTGCTAGGAAATCAAGTGGCATTGGAGATGTTAGGCATTATAGACCTACAGCATGTATAGATCTAACTAACTGCTTTAGATATATACAATAATGCAATTACCCATCTAACAATATTTCCAAATAGTAGCAGTTAATTGAAACTTTCTCATGGAATGTATTCCTTTGAATGTCATGTAAAATAATTTAATTACTATTATTTATATAAGTCTAAATGGTATAAATTTAAGATTGCATGAAATTGTTATTTTTCCACGGGTCCATTATAATCATTAAAATTATATTTCATACTTATTACCCAAATACAAAGAATTATAAACTAACTTTTGATCTGTTGATTTTATTGATAACAAATGGTTTCTAAATCTACATTTGAAATAAGAATGAATATTTAAATTATTTTTAAACTCTGACTGTTGTTGGAAGACAAAAATAAATAGGCTTTCAAAAATATATGAGTAATTCTTTTTAATGAACTAAAAAATAAGACAAAATTTCTGATGAATGTATGATGAGCTCTGAAGAAGACCAATTCATTTAATCGCATAGCTTAACCATCCTATAACTTAAAGCTTAATTCGGGTATATAGAGAATATTTATATTCATAATAATGATTATCAATAATCATAATCTGTTATAATAAATTACTATACATAATGTAATATTGATAATAATAATCTATATTTATAATAAACTTTAAGAAAATTGAAACTTTTAGATAATTTGCGACAAAACAATTGCTAGGTTGAGGGGTTAAAACCCAAAAATTTCATTTAAGTCCAGACAAAGGCAATTTAAAATAAAATTTTAAGCTGAAGAACTTGGTAATTTAATTAGCTTTCGTTAATCCCAATAGAAAATTTATTGGCTCAATCAAATTGGTTTAGTTTAATTTGAGTCATAAAATATGTGAAATATTATCATCGATAATGAACTGCAGTTAAGAATGTATACCAGGTTAATAACTGATCTATATAATTTCCGCTCAACATAATATCCGAAATTAGAAACACAATAGAACTTAACTTGTGACATATTGTATTAATTTGTAAGATGATTTATAATCAAATATATAGCTCAATTAAACTCGGCATATTAAAAGAAATTAAAATAGAAGAAATCTAAAAATTTAAAAAAAAATATTTAATATAGTTACTACAATTCAATTTATAATGAACAACAGCAAACAAAAACGCATTTAATAATCAAAGATAATAATAATATCTTTTTCAATCTATCAATTTCGATGAAGGGTTTTTGCATCCTCCAATTCCAAAAGAATTTTTCGAATTTATTTCAATTCCTCTTCATAATGTGACTCATTCTATTAAACTGTCATCCATCATTTCAAATGTAATAATATTCTGGAGAAATTGAGAGAGTAAGATATGTTTTCCATTTCCAAAAGGCTCAGTGATGAATTTAATTAAAGCGTCTGCTATAGAAACGGACTGACAGTTCGAAACTCTACCGAATGTACTGAGTACACTTAACGCTGAGTTAATTTGATATTAAATCTAAATTAATATAATCATGCTTAAAGTTAACAGCAAAGCTGAGTGGGATTTAGTGCCTAGAATTATAATTTAATATTGCGTAATATAGTGAAAAGATACTCCAAGATTTATTTATCTTAATCAATTATATATTATATGAGATTATTGCATTGCAATATTGTTTCAGAAAAATTACTCACCATTAATGAAAAGTGGCTTAAATATTCACTGGAAAAATCATTTTTGTTTTATCTTGAACTTAAAAAAATATATTAAATCATTGATACATATACATTTACACACAATTGTTGTATTCACTGGAATCAAACGTGATGCAGGCAAATCTATACATGGTAGTTATTAATAATACACGGCATGAGATCAGAAGAAATGAGGATATTGTAACGAACTCTAGACCCGTTGAAAAATTCAGTATCAACAAGGACTAATCCGAGGTACTGCGCCAGCGTGAGTGCCACACGAAAGGATTCGGTGTGTACCTCTCGACGAGAGAGGTCGTTTTGAGCTCCGCCAGCGAGCTGAGTGGGAATATTTGGATTCCGGGGATTGTCTGACAACGAGAAAATGCGTTAAGCTCCAACAGTAAGCTTTGTGAGAAGGTAATTCTCAGAAAGCTCACTGGTCTCTCGAAGAGAAATCTATGAGCTCTACCAAGGAGCTTTGAGTGAAAGTGTTTGCATCTGCCGGAGGCGATTGCGTTGTATGCCACACGGTCCAATAATTTGCATTACAAGTGTCAACAAACTCGGGTTATTTGCGATTTTTAGTTAAAATATGAACAAAGCGTAAAAAATTTCATGTTGTGGGATCGTGATGCAATAAAAAATTAAAACAGGAATCAAGTTTTATCAATTTACAAAGCTAGGACATTACAATACTTTTTCAAAAAATATTTTATTACTCAAAAGTGCAAAAAGGGAACAATACAACTCGTGAATAAATTAAAATTAACAATAGTCTCCTCATTTTAACAGCGGGCCTGGGGTCTGCCATATATATATATATATATATGTTCTGGAGAGAGCAACATGTGGACCCTCTCCGTGTTCGCAGTTGTTCAGAACAAATTCAAATTTGAGTTATTATCTCGAAAGATACGTCTTCGAGGCATCAAAGATGGGGCATGGTCACTGGTCTTCAGATCTTAGAAATATAACACTGATTTATCAAATTTCTGACGAGTCAAACAAAAAGTGTATGTACGATTTGCTCAATGGCTGCCCGTATAATAAGTGCAGGTTCCATACGGCGATTTTGAAAGCAACCGGATTTTTCATATTAGTTGTATAAGAAAATCATCATTTTGCACCTGCCAAATCATGGTAAAATATGATATATGTTGTCTAGTAATCTATTACATTTGTTTTGAGTTTCCTTACATTGTTTTCATCAGATTCTTCTTACCTTTATGGCGATATATTGTTTCAGAGTCGACGTTACTTTTCTTGGATCACCAACTGTTTGGAACGCTGTTTCTGTATGTACTATGAATGCTTTCAAAATTCGAGAACAATGCTGTGAGCAATCACTAACTTTGTAACTACATTTGTCGTACTTTAATCTTCATCGATCTTCAAACACATTTAACTTTAGGAAATTCAGCTAATGTCATAAATATGCCTATATGGTTTTATATTGTACCTCTCATACTAAGGTAACAACTTGGTGTTGGAAAGAAATAATGTCTAATGTTTGGTAACGATATTTTTCTTTTGTATGGGTGTGTGTGTGTGTGTGGAATACATTTAAAACTCTTCAAGAGAAAAAATACTTATTTTAATAAGCCTAATGTGTAAGCACATTTACATCCTCTTTTCAAATAAATAAATAAATACTTGTTTCAAAATTTTCCCAATCAGTTTAAATGGCATGTGCTCAGAAATTAAATTTTATAGTTACTGTAAATATAATTAGATAGAGAGAGATACATATATTTAAATGTATTATTTAAAAAAAAATTATTTCTGTAACAAACCATCTCGGCTATTTCTTTCTCTTAAAAGCAACGGAATATTTTTGAAATTGTGATAATATTCCTTTCGATTATATAAAACGAAAATTTAAACCAAACGTGTGTTTTTTTCTCTTTTTAAATAATATATTCAATGTTTTAATTAACTATATAAATGCAAAAAGTTTTAAAATAATAAACAGATTTCAACAGAAAACTGAATTAAGAAAATAAAATCGATAAAATAAAATTATAAGAGCACTTTCGCAAAAGTCGATTCAAAAAACATAAAGCGAGTTCTGCGATAAACCAAGTTAGCAGCGTTTAAATGTATGTTAAATTCAACGATCTTATCCAGTATTCCGCAAACCACATGAAATCACGACACAAAAGTATAAATCAGTGAAAAATGCGAGTTTTTTTATTCCTAGAGAGAGAGAGAGAGAGAGAAACTGAGTTTCTTTAAAAGAAATAGACATGATTTGGTCGCATTACTTTTACGGTCATGCATTTCACATGAAGAACTTCATTCGAAAAGCGTGACTCTGTATCCAAAAAGGAGAAATGGAATTCAAAGTCCAGAAATTTTGTTCCGTTGTATGTCAGTTTGAATTTGTATCAGTTCAAAATACATGATTGGCCATGGGTATGAATTTCATTCATCATTCTTTACGACTAAGACGTATGTATTATGGACGGCGCTATTCTGTTTTGGATTCTGATATATTCAAATAAGGGATTCAGGGATTTCTTTTTCGAATTGCACAAATGTACAGGTAATTTGAGTAAAAATATTAAGTTGTGAAATGTTTTAATGTGTTAACAGTTTTTTTAAACAACTTTTAATATTCACAAAACATGAGTAATTACTAGAATACTAATAAATATTGTAATTTATTTTTGCTTATATATACATATTAAATACTTAAAATACACTATTTACGAATAAGTATTTGGACATCCATGCAAATATGAGTGATTCCAATCTATATACGCGTTCTGTTCTTATTAGTCACATTCAAGATGCCACGAAATTTATTGATGTTTGACATCTAGAAAGACGTAATTCTGGGATATCATAGAAATGGCCGATTCTTAAGGGACATATTTATCGAGTTAAACTATTGAAAATCAACAGTGGCTCTAGTGATTAAAAACTGGAAGGTGACTGTTGGAGTGTGCTTTGATCCGGCAAACTCAAGAAACTAAGACACAGAGGCCAATGTCTAAAGATATTCCGGAAAAATTTCACCAAACCCATTGTTCACATACTTTAGGAGTACCAAAAAGCCTCTGGGACTGCTCTGTTTTGATACATAACATCTGCAAATAAGCATAGTTGCTTGTTTTAATGCTCATGCTGCCATTCGCCTTTGATTACCAAATCCAACCGCTATGTTCAGTTGAGTTTGGTGCTTCAAAATTGGACCGTAGATGAGTGAAAACAGTTTCTATGGAGTGGTGAATAAAAGAACAATCTCTACCAATAGAGTAGCAATGTATGGTTTGACGTTGGTTAACAATGCCTTTTACCAGAATGCATTGTGCCTAAAGCAGTGCTTCTCAAAGTTTCAGTATTCTCGACCCAATATTCAATCACAATTTTCATCGCATCCCCCTCATACAATAACAGTGTATTGAATCGAATAATACTATACATTGATGCTAAAACTACCATACGACTTAACCATTTAAGTGCCACCGGCGTATATAAACACATTGCTAAAAAAAAGCATTAATTTCCCTGGACGTATATATGCCTCTTTCCGAAGTACGATCTTCTCTGTGCACTGCTATCCATAAAATTATTCCGAGGGCTTTGAAATGCAATAAAATGCCTTGACAATGTTTGCGAAGAATTTAATTATATCAGATAATTTTTGCTTCTTTATCCCCCCCTTTCACCATTACATACGCTTGCCTCCTTGGAAAACGGTTGGCATTGCGAAGCAAATCGCGTAACTTTTAATCGGCAGTTAAGGGATTTATTATAAACCGTACAAAAAACCAAGAAAGGTGTTAATTTGTGTATATAATTTTATATATGATAATCCCATGGAGTACTTAGTATTGTTAAATTAATTATAAAATACATTGTGCAGCACTGACACATTTATAAGTGTGAATGTGTATTTTATATCAGTGTAAATGTATAAGTAAACGTAATCAGTGTAAATGTGTAGAGTAATTTTATATCAGTGTATAAATGTGTATTTTATTTTTTCTTATATCAGAGTGTATTTTGTTGGTTTACTTTCAGTAATCTAATAATTTATTTCAAATAACCTTTAGTTTTCGACTTTTCAATATGTTCGTGCCCCCCACGTAGAGTTGTCACGCCCCCCAAGGGGGACTCGCCCCACAGTTTGAGAAACGCTGGACTAAAGTAAAATTTGACGGTGTTCTGAAGATGTTTCTATTGGCATGGTCTGTTACCCTTCATCTCGATTCATGGTAAGCTCAACGCCAAATCATGTTCAATTTTCTAGGCATGAATGTAATTTCTACTCTATGGCAATTTCACAGGTTGAACCATACTGGGTTTTATAGGTTCCTGGAGTGAAAATGCCACTTGACATATTGCTATGTTCACCATGGATTGGAATGGTGACGATGGAGTGAACTGATTGAAGTAGCCTGCTCAGAGCCCAGATATGAATCATATAAGTAAACCTCTGGGACGAGTTTGATCACCGAATTAAGGGGTGTAATAACTTTAATAAATCGGTGAAAGAACTTGCATGTTTTCTCCGAGTCAAGTGGAAGAAAATACCAATGTCCATAATACAAACACATGCGGAAAGCATGTCTAAGAAAATTAAATGTGTAATTGCTTTGGATGGAGGCTCTATCAAAAATTAAAAATGAATAATTTTTTTAACTCTTTTATCGTCAATTTTCAATTACTAATTGATAGGTAGTGTAAATGGTTAGAAAATTTATTAATTATTTTCCCTAAATCATGTACCCCATTTCAAAACGCGTTTCATGTTTTTTCGTATTTGTATTTTATTTCATTTTTTTCGTAGGGATTAAAAACCTATATTGTGTGACAGTTTTATTTATGATTACTCATTATAAGATTGAAAATTGAATTTTGGGTAGAAATTTAATAGGTTAATAATAGCTTAGAAGGGCCCTCCGAGCTGTAGAGACGTTTCCTTAAGAACATTGATGTATCTTCTAAAATAAGTAATATTTTTCTCTATTTGAACACGATAACGTGCTTTTTCCCATTATATTTTCTTCTTTTTATACATAGGGAAAAGAAAGTTCCCTCTTTTGACAGCGCGGCGATTGAAGAGACCGGATGCTGAATTATCTCTCCTGATATCTTAAAATTAATGAAATAAACGACAGTTTGATCAATATCAAGAAGCTTTTGAATTACCACAACTGCATAAATTTTAACAAAATGAGTCTCGACAATTTAATCTGCATTAGTCTACTGCATGGAAAGTCTTTTTACTGTTGGCGGCTACAGTTTAGCGGAAGTAGTTTTGAATATGAACTCGCGATCATGGCCATTCGGTTTCCACTGCTATAAAAAAAGAAACGGTTGGATTGATCCATAAGATAATTATAATATTGAACTGTTGAAATGTGCATTTTTCTACATAAAATTGTACATATCACACCATTATATGTGTTGTCTGCCACAGTTCAATGACAAGAAAGATATAAAAAATGGTGCAACACTTTACAAAACACCAAATAAATTATTGTAAAGCCCAACAAATCAAACATGCTTCAGTCCAACAAAAAGTTGGTATTCTAAGCTTTGAGAACAGAATTTGCTTGTTGTTGGTAATGATATTTTATCTTATATTCCTAGATTAGCGTGTCTCTGAAAGCAGACACATAAATGACTTTGTAAAATTAGAGTCCTTATATAAAATGTTATCCAGTTTTGAAAGAATTTATGAAAATGGAAAGTTACCACATATACAATGTGCATAGAAATTTCCCATGAAACCTAAAAAGAAAAATCATCAAACCAAGATATTTTTAACTAGACTTATTAATCATGTTATTGCTCTAAAGTACACTTTTTTTCACTTTTTAGGATTTGTTTTATACTATCCAATATCATCATTACAATTAAAATTAGGAGATTTGTCAAGGGTATCTATGTAAGGTGTATCTTTGAATTTAAAATTTTTTAAATTAAATTACACATGACACTTCCCTAATTTTGCGTTAATTGTATATTTTGGCAGCTAATTGGACTATTCTATTCCACGTTTTAAACTATGATAATTTTCAATCGATCCAATAAAATAGATTCGATATTCGAATACATTCGTAAGTGAATAAAATATATTTAGATTACTATTTGTACACCAAAGTCCTTCTGATATTTGCTCTAGTCGGCGCTTCTTGAAATTACGATTTCGGTGTACACAGAAGGTTGTAACTACTTATATATAAGTTGTTAAACTATATATCGCTATTAAAGTTTTATGTATGCTTGATGCCTGCCAAATGTTTCCAATATATTAAGGGAAATATATATAACTGATGGCATACGATGGACATTTATTACGTAAAAATTCATTAATAAGGGCACTAGCTCCACCCGCTTCTCTGGGTATTTTATGATGTTCAATGCTTGCATAATGTTCTTAAATTATTCATATATAAGTCCCAGTGGTAAGCTTTTAATTGTATAGAAAAGAGTTCTTATAGCCCTCACGCCTTGGTTAAAAATAACAAAGACATGCTTGCTAAAATTCTAGTCGGTGGATCGAGTAGTGGAAAAACTGAATTCTTTTTAACTTTAACGCTGCCACGGGCCCTTCTCTTGATAATCGATGTCGAGAAAAACCCATTCTTAACCGATATCTACTCAACAAAGAAACATGCTTACCAAATTTGATGCATATCGATTTAATTGTTCCGAAGATCTTGTGATGAGTGAGTGAATCACGTTTCCTCGCTCTCTCTCTTTATATATATGCATATATGGGAAAGGCCTAGGGAGGGCGCTATTGCATGCGCCCTTACACGTAACTCAGCTCACTTCACAGGGAGACGAGCAGTGATCATTATTAGAGGACTCGAGACAGACGCAACAGAGACGGATAACGCATTCGACGTGAAAATATACTTAAGTCGAACTTTTTAGCCAATCGGCAATGACGGGCATTTAATTTTTTGGCAAGGTATTTGTGTAGTAACCTTTTTCTTGTTAAAATTAAAATAAACAATTTGTTGTTAGCTTTTAATCACTACTAGCTCTAACGAACCAACATTAACACAATATATATATATATATATATGTGTGTGTGTGTGTGTGTGCGTGCGTGCGTGTGCTTGTGTGTGTATATATATGGAATGATTCACGTTTATTTCATCTTTGAAGTTTTTAATTTATAATGGTCCTGACCCTCCAGGATTTTGAGTAAATTAGTAAATGTGAATTATCCACCTATTTAGATATAATCATAACTTTATCTCTTTAAAATTAAGAGTTGAAAGTTCAGCGTATTTAAATTCAGAGTTACGTAATGAACATCATCCAATTATCTGGACCAATAAGAAAAGACATCCTGGGAAGTCTTGCGAGTTTTGCCTCCAGTTGCTACTTTGTATATAAACCTCGAATTCACGGAATATTTATTGGTCGCTATATGTATGTATAACCTGACCATTTATTTTTTGACTCAAAACGGGAATTGTTTTGTTCAGTTTAAACTAACAGGTATACATAAAAAAAACACTTTTTTACAGTTATTTATTCAGAAAAGGTTAGTTAGCTTAAAAGTTACGAATTAAAATGTACCCAAAATGTTTAGTTATATTAAAATTTATCAGAAGAACAAATTTGCTTAAATATAGCTGGTGAAGATTTTAAGTAAGAATAAAATTCTTGGAACATTTTTTTTTATATTCACCTTAATTATCAACATCACCTTTAGAACTGAAATTAGTAACTGGGTTTTCTCAGATGTCCACAATTTGTGCATCATAGAAAATACTCTTTCTACTGGAGCATTTGTAGCAGACAAACATAAGATATATCCAAATAAAATAGAAAAGTTTTCATGCTGTAGATTGTTGGTGTGAAAGTGTTTGAATAATTCCACCCAACGAGTTTCCGTGGACAAATTTAGATCATTTTATTTGGTTACTTTTTTGCGATGTAATGTAGTTAGAAATTAATGCAAATTCGTCAAAAACTTCTGTATCTTTATTACAGTCAATGTAATCCTTTTCAATTAATACATTCAGAGATTTTTGAACGTCTTCCCATGCAGGAACCTTTTTTAAATCTGCCAATAAATATCTCCATTACTTTGGTAAGAAAGCAAGTTCACTGCTCCAGATATTTACGGCTTAGTTTGTAAAATTCTGTAGCCGTCCTTTTCACAAACTCTTCATCAAAAAGTACTATTATCTTTTGATTTCACTATTAATTGACGGTCCGTAAATGGAAGAAACTGATTGGTCTGTTTCTGAGTCAATTGTCTTTTAGTTGATTGATTTCTTTTGCAGCTTCAACTGCCGATGCAGTCTACTTCAAGTTTCAATACAGCTTTCCGAACAGCTTCACGCGGTTTCCGAAAAGGGACAATTTTGCGTCCAGAGTTCATTTTGGGACACCGGGACTCGTAATTTTAAAAAGGGACAGTCCCGTTCAAAACGGGATGTCTGGTCACGTTATGTATGTATAACATTACGTCAAGTTTTGTCCATCGTATTTTGCTCTATTTTGTGTGTGTATCGTAATTAATTGTCTACATGTAATTTAAAAAGGAGTATCCGTCCACAAGAGCGTGCCTCATCAATTCAGCACCCCTTACTCCCATCACCATAATGGAGCAATTAAATAAAGGAAGTTTTCCACTCGTGTGAAACTACTTTATATATATTAAATTTAAATATCGAATATTTTCCAAAATCCAAAATCGGAAAAAAAAATATTTAAATTGATTTGTGTTATACATTTACTCTGAAAAAAATCCTACTCGAAAATAGGTGTTTTTCAAAACAAATAATCTTATTTATCTTTTCCTCCCTAAAACAATTCGATTTGCTTGGCGGGCAAACAGCTCAATACTTGTTGTGAGAGTTTTATTCCTCTTATGAACGCAGCGCAAGGAAAAATAGAACCAAAGCAATAAAATGGAAGTTTAAGGAGAAGGGGTAAAAAAAGGAAAACATGAAAAATGCATGATTTACAGCGGAGTGGAATGACTGAATTGCTGCAGCTCTGCATCAAGAGGTATATTGGTTGCAGAGCTGAAGTTAACAAACCTCCAATAAAGAAGTTGTAAAGTACAGCGATCTAAACGAAGGAAATCACAGGTGGCCTTTAGCAGAGAGGAAAGAAAATCGGGATCGTGTGAAGGGAAAAAAAGTTTTGTTTCACTTGCAATTCTTTCATTCTTCAAAGAAAACATTATCTAGATGCATCCAGCTGCAACCGAGAGATTTGCACTTGTTTGTGTACTTTTCCATCGAATGGAATTTCATAAAGGTTCCACGGTTACAGTTTTTCTACTTAGTTTCGCAGTGCTTGTTGAATACGTTAAAGTCCTCGAGCACAAATATTTTCAGATCATTACAAAGCAAGAAAAGGAAAGCGTTTAAGTAACACTTATTGAAATAATAATTTAACCAGATCCTTTATGTGGATATCAGTGAGGTATAATTTCGAAAAACTATTGGCTGAGAAAAAAAATATTTTTAAAAAAAAGCATACCCGTAATTGCTTTTAAATATTGTAACATTATTTTGTGTATCTTATTGTTTTTTCTAGACCAGATACCCTTTAAAGAAAGTTAATTGTTGCATTCATTTAAAGGTTTTTCAAAAAAGTTTTGGTTACCCTCTAGGTGTGTATATTATGTAAAACAGGTTTTGTGCTCAAAATTTCATAAAAAGCTAGCTATTTAATTTTTTTAAGGAAAAAACTTCAAATTTGTGAAATGATTTTAAAATGCTACTCACCCTACAAAAATTTACATACAAGCATAAAATTTGATTTACAAGTATGTCAAACTATGTATATCAGAAGTCGGTATTGGTTTTGCGATAACATGATTGGTATTCGTACAACATTTCTTTTCATGAATCTTTATTGAAAATTCCTTAAAAATGTACAAATTCTGAGTTCAATTAGTTTTTAAAAATAAACATTGCTTTGATTCAAAAATGCATACCAACTTTTGTTACATGCACTATTAGCATTAGGTAAAAAAAATTCAAAGCACTACGCACAATAGAAAAAAAAAAGCCTTAGCATTGTAAATGAAGACAAACTAGTCATTTTATCTTTCTCCGAGATAAGTAAGTTTAAAGTTTTGATTTGCCATAGGGATGTGATTAAAAACGAACGCAAAAGCTATCATAATTGTGTGTTTTTTAGACTTAGAGCTTTCAAATTTTGTCAGGTTATAGAAAAGTATATAAAAAATAATTTAAGGTAAAAAAAAATCAAATTTGATTTTTTGACCGATTTTTGTCAATTGAATCGTATTGTTTCCCCTTAAATTGTTACGAAAAAAGGGGTTTTCAATGCATTGTAAATCAATTACATGTATTTCATTTAATCCATCTTGACAGAAATTTTTCATATTTTTAAAATTGTTATTTGTATATTAATGAATTACATTTAAAAGTTTATATGGTAAAAATGAAGAAATAAATCGCAAATTATCCATATCTTACTGAAATATATCCTTGTATATTTATCTTGTACAATTTCATCCATGGAATTTAGAGGAAATTCATTACATTTAAAAATCAAGCACAACTGTGTGTGCTGTATGTGTGTATGGAATGATTCAATTTTGGGATTCTAAGCAATAATTAATTAAATGAAAAATATCTGGAGTTAATAACTAAATTTGGTTATTACTCAACTTCTAAAATTTTTATCCTCTTTTCTGACTGACATCTTTAAACTAATTCACAGCTCTCCATGTCCCATCTTCAATGTACCTACACACAGATACCCCCTTGTCACACAAATAGCAAACAACAAAGAATAGGGGTAGGGGGAAGCCCTGAATGACTGGTCTGAATATGGGTTACTTTTTGTGTCAGTCGCCTAACCTTGGCAGAGCATGGCTATTGACTTATGGTTGGTGGATCAACATAAACACTTGACTAGGTCAACAACTTGTCACCATAGTTACAATCCCGGAATTGAGGACTAGACGACAGCACGTACTAAATCTACTGGTTGAGTGTACATTTCCATGAAAGGCCTAATACATTCCCAATAAATCACAACTGGTGAATAAAAATTGCATCAGCGCTCGCGTCAAGCTGACCCGTCAACAAGAGACTGCGCACAAAGTTAACGAAAAAAAAAACGTTGCAATAACTTTTTAAATATTGGAGCTGTAATTCACACACAATTGACAAAATGGATTGAAAACAACCTTTTCTGTGTCTTGCTGAGAAAGTCCTTCAAGAGCAAAAAAAAGAAGAACATTTTTTCTCTAAAAACAGATCATTAATCCGAATGTCACAAATAGCAATTGAAGTAAGCAGTGCTGATTTAAGCTCTATTCGGGCCCTGAGCGCAGGAGATCTACCAAACTCCTTGGCACTGGAATCTCGAAATATATATATAACCAGAAAATCTAGTTAAGTCCAGAATATCCGGTTCCTTCTGAACTTCTCCTTTGAATCTGGAGGAAGAATTATTTTACCAAATAAATTTATACAAATGGCAAATAATAATTAGTTTGTAATGGTTTTAATAGTTTTTTGTCATTTCAAAACGAAATATGTTTTATGGTGCTTTCAAGATTGCTTTAAAGTGATATTTTAACTCAATTTGGATATTTTTGCGTGTACTATCGTTAACTCGAACATGCAAAAAATTGTCAAATCTTTCTACCAGCGGTAGATCTAATAATCCTGCTCAAACCATTTACATCTTTCTTCTCACTTGATTTTCGGTAATGAAATTCAGCTAAGATTAGTAACAACTAGATGTGAGTAATTTCTATTTATTCATATATTTTAAGTAATTACCCCACAACATTATCTGCCCTTCTGGGATTTGCATACGATTTACCGAAGAGTATCTCTTCCCTTCTTAAAATTAAAAAAATTTTCTTACAATATCAGTATTAAACCTCTTTAAAGTATTATGCTATTCTTGAAACAAGAAAAAAGTCATTTTTCCTTTTGTATGAATTGATATTAATATAATTAATCCATTTTGTTTAGTAAAGAAATTAACAATGTGTTTTAAAATATATTTTGCTTACATCTGACTGATAGTGTAGAAACAAACAAGTGGTGTAATATAACTAATCTCTTTTTTTATGGTTTTGAACAAAAGTAAATGAATTGTGTTCGTGCTTCATACATTTCAGAAAAGAAAGCAAATTGTTTTCTATGTATATATATATATATATATATATATATATATATATATATATAGAATATATATATATATATATATATATCTCTATATAAGTTTTCTATATATATATATAGAATATATATATATATATAGAATATACATATATATATAGAATATACATATATATATACATATATAGAATATATATATATATGAATATACATATATATACTTATATATAGAATATATATATATAGAGAATACTCTATATATATAAGACATATATATATATATATATAGAATATATATATATATATATATATATATATAGATCTCTATATAAATTTTCTATATATATATATAATAAAATATATATATATAAATATATATATATTTTCATATATATATCATATATATAAAGGAGAAAAGCAGCTGAGACTGACTGACTGACTAATCACGAAATCTGGAGCTATTAAACCACAGACTTGATTTGGTAGACATATTTCCTTTGATAAGTAGACATCCAGCTAAGAAGAATTTTCCGAAATTCGAAACCCAAAGTGTTACGGGGGTTAAGGAGCTAATAATATAATTGTTTCCGTATTACAAAACAACTGATGTACAATCTTGAAATTGGTAAGCAGATTCACTTTCGGTAGAGATCGCTACAAAATGAGTTGGTAATCCCGACCCCAAGTGGCGTTTCAGAACTTAGGGGCGTTATGATAATTATTTCCATTTTAAACTATTTGATGCACTGTCTTTAAATTTGATATATAGATTCCTTTCGTAAATAATGATCAATTACAAAACGGGTTTGTGAAACAATTTCTAAGTGGCGTTGCGGGGATTAAGGGGCATATTAGATAAATATATCCGTTTTAATACTTCACCTACCTGCTTGATAATTGGTAGGTAAGTTTCTTTCTTGAGTAAATATCACACCTTTATAAAATGGGTTTGGAAAATTATTTTAAGGGGTGTTGCGGGGGCAGGGGTTAAGGGTGTTATAAATTCCTATTTTAAGTTGATAGACGTACAGTCTTGAAGCAACAAGCAATTCCTCATAGGGTGAGGCACTTCATAAAATGGTTCGAAAATTACCCCTAGCTGGCGTTGCAGGACTTTAAGGGCGTTATAGATAATTATTTCCATTTTAAACTATTAGAACACACAGTCTTTATATTGATAATAGATTTCTTTTATGGTAGAGATCACTAGAAGGTTTTGCTTGAAAACAGACCTCTAAAATGGGCGTGTAGCGGGATTGTGGCGTACAGATAACATATTTCGTTTTGAAACTATCTTGACCTACCTGCTTGAAAATTAGGTGTTTCTACTATTCGGGTAAATATCCCTACAAACGAGGTTTGGAAAAATTGACTCAGGGTGTTGCGGGGTTAGCGGCAGATATAAATAATTATTTCTATTTTATATTTAGACCACAGTCTTGAAGATTTGCAGTAGATTCACTCTCTATAGGATAGAAATACACTAGCAAAATGTGTTTCGTGAAAATCGACTCTAGGAGCTGTTGCGGGGTTCAAGGGCGTTATGATATTTTTGCATTTTATTTAATTGGACTGGTCTTCAAATTTTGCAAATCCTTTCATAGATGCAATTCCCTACAAATGGTTTTGTGAAACAGTACCAAAGTGGCGTTGCGGTCAAGGGTATAACATTATCCCCATTTAAACTATTGACGCACAGTCTTGAATGTTGATAAGCAGTATTCCTTTCGTAAAGTGAGAACCGCTATAAATGGGTTTCGCAATATCACTACTAAGTTAATTTCGGGAGATTAAAAGAGCGTAATGATAAATATTTCCATTTTAAATCTATTTGATCATCCTACTGGAAAATTGCAGAGCATGTTCCTTTCATGGAAATAGAGTCTTCCTAACAAAGAGTAAACTGAAAATTGACCTCAAAAGGTTGCAGGGTCAAGAGGTTACAGAAAAATCCTGTTTTTAATTGTTAGGACCATACACTTGAAATTTATTGCTATGTTTCTTTGTTGAATAGGAATCCACAAGAATGCAATTTTAAGCAAACTGCATCTGGGGTAGGGTTACTGGGACGTATTGACAAAAAATTAATTTTCGAGCACAAGGACTATAATAATGATTGGTTTGCATTTTTCTTTGTTGATTGAAACTGCTAAGAGCGGTTATTTTGAGAAAACAGCTCTCAAGCTGGATTACATGGATATTGTAATATTTTTGCTTTCTGTTTGATTTAATCTTGAAATTTGGCTTGCATGTTAATTTCGGAGAGGGTCCGAAACTGGTTTTGCGGGAATCCTGCAGTTTTGAAGTACGAAAGAGCAAACATCATTCTATAGCTTCCAATTTTAGAGATTTTAGAAAACAAATTAGATGTAGGTTCTGCCCTTTTATCAACAGGCTGACAGTTACAGGTATAAGTATTTTTCAATACAATCGAATTTTAAGCAGGACAGATACCTAATAATTTAACATATATAAGCAGTAAAATTTACTAAAACATCATGAAATTACCCAGAGCGGAGCGGTAACAGCTAGTATATATTATATATATATATATATGTAAATTTCTCTCTCTCTATATATACAGAACCTTGATTTTCATATTATACTTTATACTTCTATTAAATATATTTTTCATAAAAAGTAAAATTAACATTTAAAACTATCACATGTCTGACTAATTAATTAATTTCCTTAAATGATATAATTTTTAAAAAAAATTAAGTTTTTATAAGAAGCATTAAAATTGGATTGAAAGGAAAGACGGGAAGTAATACTTAAAAAAAATGTATTACTTCCCCGTATCTTTTTTATTTGTAATATGCAAGTACGAAACGTAATTTCTTACTTTGTATATTCGTCATAAAAGTATTTAATTTATGTTTGCTTCTGATGTGATGCATTAATTTAAAATTTCCGAAGTAGCAATGGATTTCAAATAAAATAAAGAATATTTATTTCCATTTATGTAAATTAAAATTATAAAAAAATGTCAATAACTAAAATTATTATCTACTCATCTTTTACAACATTAAAAACCAAATGTACTTTTATTTGAACATCATTAATTTTTAATTACAAATAACAGAAAACTCTTATCCGAACATAACTTCATTAAAATTAGCCAAATTAAGGTACTTGTCATCAATGAAAATGTAGTTACAAATCAAATTGGCTAGAATAATATGATTACGGTTTGCACCCAGATATCTCATGTTTAATTCTTTTTCATCAGAATCCCTTAAAGAGCTTCCATACACTAAACTTGTTCGATTACTGAATTAAGTGATTCCAGAATGCAATAAAATTAATTTCAGTAATGCTATTTTCTCAATTTCCTCTAACACTTTACAGAGACTTTGAAGCGAAAGTTCGAATCTCGGGGTATTCGAAAGCATAGGATCCGATTGATTACATTGTAGTACTAACGTAAGAGGCATTGTCTAAATTGGAAAAGTAATGCACTTTTAAGGAGTACACATGGGGTTACTAAGCTTTTTAAGGATTTGGAATCTTGTTTAATGTTATTTAAGTCGCACTAGAAATGAACAAATTTATGAGATGATTAGTTTTGAGATGGAATTACTCATCTGGGAATGACTGCCCCTTCCCTTCAAACTTTTTTAAATCACTCATTGACAATATTATGTGCTTGGGATAATGATGAAGTTATATTCACCTACTGTGTAATGGGGATTTTTTTAGTTCATAAAGGGAAAAAGATAGGAGGAAAATTAATTCTCGTCACCTTTCTATTGACATAACACACAAGATAATTTTTCAGTTTGCTTAAGTGTGTTACTTTAGTTACACATATAAGGAAAAGAACTTTGTATTACTACATTTTTGATTTTTTTTTAATATGTGATAGCTCAGATGCAATGTAGGACAGCGATATGAGAAATAATATGTATCACTTTATCTAATTATTTCATTTTATACATGAAAATCGCATGAATAAAAATTACTCTAGAAGTAATTTGTGTGTCTATTTAATAGTTTGTGATTATACTTTTTGTAGTTTTTCCTACATATTTACTTTATATGTAACATATTCTTTTTCTTGATGAGAAAAGTTAAGGCAATCGGTTTGAGTAATATTTTACTTATTTATTTATTGACTTTTGATTTGTGACATTTTTTTTCGATTAACGCAATTTGGCTGGGGTATACGATTAACTTAATTTGGCTTACAAGGTATAGAATGAATAACTTATTTACGACACGGTATAAGAAAATTTATTGATATTTATAAAGGGAAATCAAGTTTATTAACTACACTATATAAGGAGGTACTTTTTCCTTAAATACTAATACTTGTCAGTGCATCATTTTTCAATATGCTGTCAAAAGAAATTGTGTACACTTCTGCACAAGCTTTCACAGAGCTTATGCAGAGTTGCGTAAATTTTGGCGTACACTGAAAATATCAGCATGCTGACCGTGTATCAGCTCCTCTCTCTCATTCTGTTGCATGATCTCTTTCATAGAAGGTCATTCGCACTTTATGGAAACGATTTTGTAATTCATTTTCTCGTTTGCATTTTGAGGTAAGATTTTGGTAACTTCAGAATAAATGCTTGCTAATGTTTTCTTTTTATAGGAATGTAAAATAAAAGATTTATTTCAAAAAATTGCTCCTAAAAATGATATATGCCTCGAAGGTTACGTAATAGCTCTTTCTAAAGAGAAATATTTGAATCAACAAATTAAAAAGAAGTAGAAAAATCTCGGTTATTGCATTTCAATTAAAGGCATTTATAAATTTGAAAAGGAAAAAGCGTCTAGCAGAAAGTAAAAAGGAAAACATGACTGCAAAACTTCATCCAAAGACTGTTCGAACGCGGGAAACTATAAAAAAAATGAAGTCTTTGGTCCTAAATTAAATCCACCGACTGAAAGATTCATTACATAGGAACTAAAAATGTCTTCTGGTACTGGAACTAAAATCATTCATGAGGATTTAAAGTTAAAACAGATGTTTAAACATAAAATTCATCTCCTCTTTTTTTAAAACATATTGCTGAAATAAAAACAAATTGTAAAAAATTATGCAAAAAACATCTAGCTGCTGAAAAATATAAATTTGAGGCAAAACTCGATAAGGTATGGGTATATTTAACTGACTGTAGTAAAAGTAGATCAATTTTCGATTGTTCAATACTGAAGAAAATTAATGTACTAAATGACTCGTCAGTGTACAATACAGTTCTTAAGGGGAGTCATGATTGTTGCAGGGTTTTCTATAACACCAGCAAATTAAAATTCAAGAAGGTGTCAAGTTAAACGCCAAAATTAATTCACTCTACTATCAAAAAAATATTGTGGAACCAATTTTTGAAGAAGAAATTCCACATTTATATGGAAAAGGCATGGATAAATTTGAGTTCCATATGGGCAAACCCCTAGTCACCCTTCTAAGTCAATTGCCGTTACTTAACAAAGAAAGAATCAAAAACAGGAAGGAAGAGTATCCCGTTTGATGAAATACGTGTAAAATCAATCTAACTATCTGCAATGAACTTTTGTGTTTTCGGTTTATTAAAACGAGGCTTAGGAAAATGGCATCCAAGAATACTGAACGGACTAGAAAACGTTTCAAGAGGAATGGAAAAAAATTGAGGTGACAGTATTAAGAAAAAGTTTACTGCTATGGAAACTTCGCGTTAGAGCTATTGTCCAGAATCATATCTATCAGATAGAGGCAAGTTTTCACAAAAAAATACGGTATTTTATAAAAACCAACTATAATTTATTTTCTATAAAGTGCATATGACCTTCTGTATATCGTAATGGCACAGCTGCAAAATCGAGGTTGGAATAGTTCGAGTCCTCAAGCGTTGAGTTCTAGTGGGTATGAGGATCGTAGGAAGCGCAATGTAGAGGGTATAAAGCCCTTTAAATATTTGAAGGCTTTCAAATCCATCCCATTGGCTTGTTTGGAATTTTGGAGAGAGAATGCCAGTTCAGGTATTGCCCCAATCATTTGACAGCGGTACAAAATTACCCTTTTTCAAATAGTCTTCATGTTGATTCAGATATAAGTCCATTTAGATTGTTAGAATAGACTTGGGACTTCAAAAATATAATAAATTTCTAGAAAGAATAATTTCCTTCCTATCATTTTCTTCACAGAAAATATTTTCTTAAGAAATCAATAAGAAACAATGAGGCCATGTAGTTACGGAAATTTTGTATAAAAAATGTTCACGCTCGTGGTTAATTTTCTTATACGGCTATACTCTAAATACGTAGAAAAAAGTTCAATAACAACAGAGATAGAGAGATAACAAGAAGTTAATTGATTAAAAGACAACGAGTGTCTACACAACAGCTGTTCACAGCGTGTGGAACATCCTAGTTATAGAGCTCTTAGGATATGTTTTCTATTTAATTTGTTATGAAACTTTCCTCATGGAAATGATTTAATTTTTTTATTAAATAATTGATTTTTTTCTCTAATTTTTATAGGTTTATTATTTGCTATCGAAATATTCTGTAAGCTAACTTTAGGTTAGCTGAAAAACAAAAGATTAATTGTAAGTTAGCTCTTATATATATAAAGATACTTTTCGGGAAAAGAGACAACCAACGAATTTTCCCACCTTCGATTCTATATCACACCCTATTTTCAATATAGTAGTGCATTGGAAACAGTGCGGTTTGGATTCGAATAAATAGGGTATTAAGACCACCACTTTCAATACAATATTGGACCACTTTTTGCCCTTAAAACTGAATGAATTCTTCTTGGAATGGGTTCCTTGAAATATTGATAGGTAATATGAGGTATCTGAGACTACATTGATTAATTTCACTTTCTCATACCTTCAAATCGGACTGTACATGGCCAAGCTACCTGATGCCCCGTTCAATATTATCCCAGCCATCCCTGGTTGGTTAAACCATTCAAATAATAGGATATACTCGATATGCGATAAATCTTAAATAACCATATGGCATTTAGACGTTTATCCACACGATTTAAAGAATCCATGCAATGTCAAGAAATCATTTGCCAAACCATAATAATTTTTCCGTCATCTTGTCGAGTGATGGCAATGTTGATGGTAAACATGCGTTTTTTTTCTTTCTGTTTGCTCCATAATTGCACGCTTTTAACTGCATTGCGTTGTTGAAAAAACTATTTATCGGGCAACATTATTCTTTTGCAGTCATCAACTGTCCAATCCTAGTGCTTCTTTGCTCAATTTAAATGCCATGTTCAAAAAGTTCAATCTAGATTTTTAATAAATTTCAACACATCAAAATTATTTGGTAAAACTTAGATTAAATTATTCAACTAACTTATATATATATACGATAATAACTTTAATTCTTAAGGATGGGAATGTATTTAAAATTGTTATAACTTATTAGAATAATTTTTTTTGCAATTATTGAAAGACACAAATTCCTGTTAACGTATTTAGTAGAATCTATTGTGGTAGTATTAAATTATAAAACTCTTTTTGATGTAATACTCATCAATTTTGACGAAAGTTTTATCATAATTCTTAAAATAGCTCATATTTTACTGGAATAAATTCTAACCGTAGATGCATTTTTTTAATTCATTGAACAAATTATAATATTTTTAACGTGCACTACTACGGCCCTAAATGCATAATTATGTTTAAATTTTAATTGACTTCCTTAAATGTTACATTTGTTATAAAATTTAATAATGTGTACGAACTTCTTTTTCTATTTTTTCACCATTATAAATTATCTATACTAATAAAAGAAAGAGTTTGTGTGTGTGTGTGTTTCAGCTGTACCGGCGAAATTAAGCAATACAGAAGTATGAAACTTGGCATGTAGAAGCTATAGGTCTTTATGCTATTAACCTCGAAGAGTTTTTTTTCGAAATTCGCTTTAGAATTTTTTAAATTCAATTTTTAAGCGATTTTTCAGCTAAATCTGTACTAATCAGTGAAAAGTTTGTGTGTTTCAGCTGTTCCGGCAAAATTAAGCAGCCCAGAAGAATGAAACTTGGCATGTAGAAGCTATAGGTCTTTATGCTATTAACCTCGAAGAGTTTTTTTCGAAATTCGCTTTAGATTTTTTTAAAATTCAATTTTTATGCGATGTTTCAGTTAAATGGAGATATGACGTCATCAGCCATGCCAAGTCATAACTTTGTGAAAATTAATGTTTCGAGCTGTTTTGGGGGGAATTTCAACACATTTTATAGTAAATATACTTATTTATGGTTGTATTTATTCGTTTTTTAAACTCTTAGTGGAGGATTACAGTTGTTTTTCGAAAAAAATCATCATAAGAAAATGTTTTTTTTCTAAATTTTATTTTTCCGATTGGCAACACTAATTTGTTAACAGTAAACAGTTGGAAGATGCAGTGGTTTTCCAGTTAAGCCTATTATTTATTTTTTCAATAACTAAATTAAATTCGTTTAATATACACTTTTGTTTTGCTTATATTTTGAATGATTATTCCGAACCATTTATGGGTTTAGATTTAATTTTGTTGTTTTTTTTTCAGCTTAAAAATTTCTGATTTGTGTGTAGTCAATTGTAATTTCTGTTTTGTTTTAAGGCAGCGTCACATTTATTCTTTTTTCATTTCGACCTTCATGTATTCATTTGATTCTTCTGTGTTGTTTCTGGTTTTAGATTAAACTGTGTCATTTATCTTCCAGAATTTCTGATTTTTTTTTTGTGGTCAGAGGTTTTATGTTATAATTTTTTTTTACAGTAATTCTAAATTGAATTGGTTTAATATGCATTTTTATGGTTTTCATTTGTTAATGTTGATTGTTTAGATGTTGTGTTTATACTATTTTAGGTTAAGTGCCACGTTTATTTTATGAACTACCATTAGAGGTAATTATTTTCAATTGTTAATGTTGATTAATATGTTGTTCTAAACAATGACCCAAGTATACGAGCTGTTGAATTTTAGGTATGATACATCCCCTTGCCAAGTTGTCCCAAATGATGGTGATGGCTTCTGTCTCTTCAGTTCAATTTCTTATTTGTTGTGTGCAATCCAGTATTATTGTTCGACGGGCTGTTCATTTATTATCGACAACTGGAATAGATTTAAGGTATTTACACTTGATCATGAATTGAACTACTACTCATCTGGCGAAGCGTATAAAACTGCCATGTTGAACCCTAGGACTTACTGCTCTGCTTCTGAGTTACAGGCTGTCTGAACTCTGTTCTTTCGGTTTCCAGATTTTTCATAAGGGATATCTCTTTGCTGTATTTTGGTGAGAATTTTCAAACTGTTAAAAACATGAGGTTCAGTGGCAAAAACTTGGATACCTATAATAGAATTCCTATTTAAGTTCAGAACTAATACTCTATATTAGATGTATTACTGAGATGTTAGATAGTATTATATGAGGTATGGGTGCAATGCTAATTTAATTTTTTTTTCAGTTGAATGCTTTCTAATATTTCTTATTCATGATAGCATTTAGTGAATCAGTTTATCATCATTCATTTTTTCTTTCGGCTCATCTATTGCAGGTTATTTCTCCCATAGCAGAAACTCACTACTGCTATCACTTTTCTGTAATAATTTTTATTTATATTTGCATTTATTCATATCTATTTACTCTTTAACTTGCTAATTTTCTCTCTTACATTGAAATATTTGTTTTTGTTAAATTATTATTTACTTTCAAGCCAAATTGCAATTTGTTTAAAATTATTTCTGTGAACATTCATTTGAAAAAAAAAATGTTTTTAATTTTTGGTTTTCTACTTCATACAGGGTTTTACCCTCCCTAAAAAAATATTATAATTGCTATGATAGAAGAATTTTTGTTTTTAAAATTTAACCCGTGCGAAGAACGGGCATTTCAGCTAGTAATATATATATAACAAGGTTAAAAAAAGCTAATTCTTATTCAACAAAATCTCTATAAGCAGGTCTTTCATTTCTGGTCTTGCTCTTAAGTAAAAGAGTATACAAAACCAAATTTTTACAAAGTTCGCTGATATTCAGCTTAAAAGTATATTATTGATGAGGGAAAATTTGTGAGTTGCTTTAAATCTTTGATTCCAAATACTTTTCCGATTTGAAGATCTTCAACTTTATAATCCTTATTTTATTAGACCACTGAAATATTTGGTTTGGTACTTAATGTTTAGTACTGAACCAGGATTAAACTCTCCTTATATATTCCTAACTTTCCCATTAAAATACGTGGAAAACTTCAGAAGAATTAGGTTGATATTATTCAATAAAAAAAGTCCACTATTCCTCAGAGTATATAATTATAGACAAAAATTAGTTTATAAATCCTGAAACTTCAATCCAATTATCATGTCCTTTCCAATGTGCTCTATAATCTCTTCAAATTATTTTATTAAATGAATATAATAATCATAAAGAAGGAACGTAAAATACTCAATTAAAAAACTGAATAGAAAAATACTATTTGTATTGCATTCATTTAAAGATATATTGATTTACAGAAAACTGCTCTAACGCAATAATATAAAACTGATTTTAATACGAATAGAGTTTTATACCTATGCTATGCATGTGGACAGGTAGATTAGTAGTCAAGTTTTGGACTCATGACCGAAGTGTCATGAATGTGAGCCGGGTGCAACTAAACCGTGTAAAGAAAGCCGATGCACGTTAAAGCTGTAAAGACTCAACGTCCTCCCATTGGTATGGTGTGGATGATCGATAAGAGAAGGCCAATTTAGCGGTCGTCCTCCTTACTTGACCATGGTTCAAAATTACGACGTCCTTCACACATGTAGCATCCATATGTGGCTCTTTCAATTCCTACTATTAGTTAACTATCTCACATATATATATATATATATATATATATATAGGATTACAATAATTCGGGGAAAAAATGTCATGGACGATGGAAGGGGCGGCCACCCTGACATTCTCCCTTGTGTGCACCACTACATCCATTAAAAATGCTAATTTACGAGGGAAATCATTTTTAATGAATATGTCATAAAGATTTTTGATAAATGAAATTTTATAACTGATTCTCAAATTCCAAAGATTGTGTTGTATAAATAGTAAGTAAACTTTTTTATAGATAATATTTTTGTGTTAAAAGTTAATTTTCAAAAATAAATTTACATCTTTTCCAAAATTTAATTGCACTTCAAAGCCTGGTGTGTGTGTGTGGTGTGTGTGTGTGTGTGTGTGTGTGTGGTGTGTGTGTGTGTGTGTGTGTGTGTGTGTGTGTGTGGTGTGTGTGTGTGTGTGAACAACACAATACCCCATTCAATAATTCAACTTCATTAACCAGAGTTTATCTCTCAGGAAGCCAGAACAATAACACATATTATGCTAAGAAATTTCTTCATTTTTGCAGAATTTATTTTATCCTTACACAATTTTAAGCAAAAAATTCTTTTGAATTATAAATCAACGTTTTTTCTCCCTTAATTGTTACGATGTAATTCTTTAGAATGCGAAATTCTTAAGCCATTCTCTTATTGTTCATTTTCGTTTGGTTACTTAGATTAGATCTTCTTTTAAAGTTAGGAAATTAATTCTTGTGTGCATATTTCACACTTGTAAAAGAACTGAAGAATTTTCTTAGTTGTGAAAATTAAAAATTGCACTGAAACAAAATATTTAAATAGTTAAATGGATTAATGACTTTTTGTATTATAATTTGGGAGCAAATATTTGTTCTTTTTTTAGATGTGTTGTATCAATGTCCATTTAAAAGTTTTTCTTTCCGCATATTTTAAACCTTTATTGAATTTTTATTATAAACATATAGTTTTTTTTAAAAAAGGAAATGAACTCCACACACTTACATTTTGCCTATACTTACTTCGTTTTTTTCACTATTTAAATAAGTGATATTGATAATATGAAATATGACGTGTTTAGATATTAAGGAACTAACACCTTAATTTCGTTTGGGGAGGAGGATGTAGGCAGGACTCATTCTGTTACAGGAAAAGATCAGAAAAGGTGCAATGTTCATGGTAAAATAAGATAAACATTGTTTAGGCGTTGGGTCATTACTGTTATATTCACGTCACAATTTAAAACTCAAAGTAATTACTTAATTGAACTACCTGGTCGCATCATCAAAATTCAGAGAAGAAATGCTGATCACGCTCCTCTCTTCAGAACGGAGCTAATAGCTATCATGTGTGGTCTTTCATTGATTAAAAACATACAAGGCCAAGCTTTTCTGAAATTTGGTTCCTGACAGACAGCTGATCTTCCAGCCAACTTCTACTGAATTGACCATCTATCGGTGGCAGAACGAGCAGGAGTATTCTACCTCCTTCTTAAACAGCTTTCAGATAGGCACTCTATCCATCTACAGTGGGTCCCTTCTCATGTCGGCCTGCCCAGGAACGAAGAAGCAAATTATCTTGCAAAGGTGGCTGCTAGTTATCCTGTGGACCCAGAAGACCACTTAATCCTTACGTCAACCGAGATACACTCCAGGGCTAAAGAATTAATATGCAGAACCAGGGTTGTCCCTCCTGTACACCCATGGCACTTTCAAAAACATCCTGGATCCGCCATATCATTCAAGGGTTCCAGATTGTATCAGACGGCATTGTCGCGATTTTCGATTGATCACCTGAGGTGCATGAATTTTGAAGGGGGCAAAACAAGTTTCCCAATTTGCACCAAATGTGAGATCAGTCTTTTTTCTCCTCAGCACATTCTGCAATGTCTGGGGTTTTCATGTGAGGAGGCTGTTGCTTCCCTCCTGTTGTTCTTAGACTTTGTGCAGATTTATGGGCTCATAGATCTGGTCTATAGTTTCCCTAGACAAGATGGGGATAGTCCCACCACCATAGTTTAAAGCAACGCAAAGCAAAGCCTATAGGGCAAGATCACATACTTGTGTGTGTTGTGTGTGTGTGTGTGTGTGTGTGTGTGTGTGTGTGGCTGACGTGTCATGAGTTCGAACCTAGTACTGCAAATACCAACCTGTAGAATGGATTGATCCGCCTTAAATTATGACATTCAAACATCTTGGTGCAACGTTAAAATCTTTCTCACTCTACCTCACTCGACAATGCTGGACACCAATTTACAACCGTAATCACTCGACTATCATGCCCACATTTATTTTGATACTGGTTGTTATTAAAATTGGAAAATGTTTTTCTCATATGAATCACGTTTTTTTGGAATTATGGTACATTAAACCCGTTTCATTAATTCAACCAATTCCAATAATTATTTTTTTTAAAAAAACTGACATTTGTATTTATGTTAATATTTTATTTTGAACTTTACTTTGCTATTTGCGAAGGGCTATCGAAATTTTACTTTTAAAAATAGCCAAAAAAAAATCACGAAGAGGCACCTTGTTCTATGCTTTAACTCGGCCTTTCTCAAACTTTGGGATGCACCTCCCTAGCGGTGCGTGTTAACTCTACGAGAGGGGCACAAGCATATTGAACAGTCGAACACTAAAGGTCATTTTTTTTTTAAATTATTAATTTAGTGAAGTAAGCAAAATACACTCTGACATAATAAAAAATAAAACTAATATTTACATTCATATAATAGACTTATAAAAATGAATCAGTACGCCATACAATATATTTGATAAATAATCTAACAATATTAAGTTCGGGACAACCTTAATAATTATCTGTGACAAAATGGGTTTGTTTCACCTAAAACTTTATATAAAAATTAACACTTAACTTGATAATTTGTACGATTCATAAGTAATCCCTTCAGTGCTGATTACAAGTTACGTGATTCGTTCCCAATGCCTCCACTTACCACGTAGGCGTGGTTATGTGATGTATTGTGGGTCGGGTGGGGTGGGGGGAAGTACTAATAAGGAAATCGTCTGATATAAGTAAGCTCTTCGCAAACACTACCAAGGTCTTTTTATTGCATTCCAAAGGCTTCGGAATAATTTTATGATAGCAGTGCACAGAAAAGTTTGTACTTCGGAAAGATGTATATATACGTCAGACATTTAACTCACTGGTTGAGACAGACGTATATATTCTCCAGTGTCACTTAAGAGGTTAAAGTATTATTATAGTTTTAGCGTCAAAGTATAGCTTTATTGAACTAATGCATTGTTATTTGTTTGGAAGGAGGAAGGCTCAATGAAAATTATGATTAGATATTGGGTCACAAATATTGAAAGTTTGAGAAGAATTTGTTTAACTTGCCCTTTTACTTTTAATGTACTCACTCTTTGAAGGAACGAACTCTGTGCTCTTTATAACCTGCATATCTTTAAAGCTTGAAAAATTCTAAGCGTGCTAGTTTTAGCGGGTTATATTATTTACACGTTTTTCGGTTTTCCTCTATATCGGCGTTTCTGTTCCCTCTGATTTGTAGCATATTTAATACACCCATTCATTTTTCTTTTGATTATATATATATATATATATATATATTTTAGGTATATATATATATATTATGTGTGTTGTGTGTGGTGTGTGTTGTCGTGTTTCGAATCAACACCAATCTTTTTTCTTTTTTTAAAAACGGTTTTTTTATTCAACAAGCAATCTTTGCGTCTGCTCTCTGGGAGAAAATGGACATGCAAGTGAAGTATAAGTGACTTATACTTATGTCCAGGTGGCTTAAGTACCCTTCTTAGGGTGAATTTATGTTTGAAAGTGAAGCATGACATATGAGGCTATAAACATATTAATGGTCCGAAATTAAAAATGTTCTGTTTAAGGGCCATCTGTTCCGTGAATTAAGTGGTTGCTTAATTTAAGAATTGAAGGTGTAACAAAAAATAAAAGTTAAATATTGTATATACAGAATTTAATTTTAGGTCTAAATTAATTATCCTCATATATATATGTAATTTCTCCTCTATTGGCATTAAACCTAATTTCAAAAAGAGAGAAAGTGAGTTTGACTCACGCTTGTAAAACGAGAAAATGTATTCTGTTTCAGTGTTTATTGTTGTAGATATCTCAAAATAACTATTATTTTACCGAATAGTTGCCAACATCTGTGATGTAAGCAAATAAGTTGCACTCATTATAAAAACATCAATAATGGAAAAAAAATTGGCTTGTAATTTCCCAAGGGTTGCAGTACATATTCCTTGTGCCCAGTCAATAGCTATTTTAAATTAACTATCTGTTTGTTGACAAAACGGGAAAAAAATTAAAAACTGATTTTTAGCATGTCAATTTCAATCGCTCATATAACTTCAGAAGCTTCATGTTTCATAAATACAACACGAGAGGAAAAAATACGAATAACAAAAGGATTCAATAAAAACACAGGCGTACGACTTTATCTACTGTGAATTTGTTGAGATTAAATTTCCCCTCTCAAAAGTATAAAAATGGAATTAAAATCATACTATTTCGAGAAAAAAAAATTAACTTGTGTGGATGCTATAAATATATTTTTGCTTTGTAAATTAATTTTTTTTTCTGTTGAAAAAAAGTATCCCAACTTCGTCAACATGATTGAAATAAAAAAAAAAGTACACACATGTGGAATTCTATCTTCTCTGTTTACTATTCTGTAAACCAGAATCTATTTCTGTAAAGATAAATAAATCCCAAAATATGTTTATAACGATTGTTGACTTAGAATGGATATACTAATGCTATTTGAGTATTCTGCGGGTGTATGTTTTTATAACCAGAGAACAGAATTGCGGAAGACTGAAAGATTTTAAGTATATCCACACATTGTCTTTCTCTTTTTTGATGGCGGGAGTTTTATTCTTTCCTAGAAGATATTAGCATCAAATTATGCTTTCACCGAAGAAAGTGATAAGTCTGTGAAATTTTTCTCCCGTCTGTGTGATGTCTGCGAAGTGATTAAAAATGTAAATTAAAGCATAAAGAATTGCACTAATAGTAAAGAAAATAAAAACCCGTGTATTGAACACATTAAATAATATTTTTTATTCTTATAAATATATGACTGTAATTTAAAAAAATACAAATATTCGTTAAAAATGTATAAAAATAAATCCAGTAATAACGTGGATGACCATGAATCTTTTTGTGCACAAAGATGTATAGAATTAATGAAAAAAATAAAATAACTTTCCATGATTATTTTTATTAAAAAAATTTATTGGTTATCTATCAATTACAATGACAATTGTTCTACATAGAAAATAATTATATTTATAAAATTATTTCACTGGAAACGCAAAATCGTGAAACCTTGGTGTGGCATTAAAAGCACCATTTTAAGAAACTTTTATAAAAATTTTTAAGTATTTTTATATAAAGAATATTTAAATATTTTCACATGAATTGTTTTTTTCTTGGTTATCTATTGATTACAATGGCAATGCTCTCTCTATAAAGAAAATTTATAATTATCAAATTATTGCTCTGGAAACAAATTCCTGAACCTCTGGGTGTGGCATTTAAAGCACCATTTTAAGAAAATTTATAAAGAATTTTTAAGTACTTTATACAAAGATTTTTCTTGGTTATCTATTTATTACAATGACATGGATAGCATAATATATTTATAAAATTATTGCAATGAAAACAAAATCGTGAAATCCTGGGTGTGGTACCGTTTTAAGTAATTTGGAACCACTGTGTTGAGGTTCCAATGCACGTTAAATCTTTCGAGACTCAATTTCCTCTCCTGGGTGTGGTGTGGTAGTTAGGACGGGGGTGACAGCTCAAATGTCATCATCACCTCTTTACCTACGTTCAAAATGACGAGTTCCGTCATCAAAAGCACTCGTGTAGCTGAAAAGTGCGACGTTAATATCACTCATTCTCACCCAGCAATTTTCCATAGCTACAAACAACCTAATGTGGATTCGTGGTCGATATGTCATGGTATGAGCCCTAGTATCCGATGAGGATCTGCGTTGTAGAAAGGCTGATGCATATTAAATTTGTGGATCCTCAAATTCATTCTTTTGGCATGATGTGTAGCTTGGAGAGAGGGATGCCAGCTCAGATTTCTCTTCGTCTCTTTACCGAGACTCATAATGACGACTACGTGTCAATTTTTCTCATGTTGCTTTAACCCGTTCTGGACCATGATCACATATAGTATGTCATCACGCGTTTCTTCCTCTAAGTCCCACGGTATCATTACGCGCTTTCCCTTCTCTGAGGCCCATGATTACACCATTGGGATGAGAGTTTGGAACGTTTTTATATTAATTTTACAAGGCGCTAGTTGGTGGTTAAGTCCGTTTTATCTACGAATATGTTTGGTAAAACTTTAAATTTCAATATGTGCTTTCGGCTCCGAGTTTTTTTTTTTTAATTAGATCAGTGATATTATGAATATAAACAACTGCACACGTTTAGATTTTTCAAAAGAAACGGGCATTTAAGAGTTTCTGATTTATTGCGCTATGGATTTCTGTTTATACTTCCACTAAGTCGGAAGGAGAAGGAAAGCTTATTAGTTTTTAGGCATTATACATTCATAATAATAGTTTCATATTTATTTTATTTGTGGTTCATATTTACATCAATAGTTTTAATACTCAAAAGACATTTAAAAAATAGATCTTCATAGAATATTTCTTCTTACGTTACTCATTTTTAATTCAGTAGTAGCAAACGATTCTTTTTCGTAGCTATTGCATTTCGAACTGCCACAACCATAAGTAGAAAAATATACACTGGTGTCCAAAAGTTAAGCATAAATCGTAAAATGCGAAAAAACATGGAGTAAATATTCGTAAAATTATTCCAATTTTTGGATATTAATTGGCTGAAGAAGAAACATTGGGTTTATGCAAAACTTTTCAGTCGACTACGTCCTGCGCGAAACACCGGTGCATGTCGGAACGCGGAGAAACCGATTCACGCAGCATAGGCAGTTCAGACAAGTTTCGTGCAACTGCTGTGCGAAGGAAGTTGTTAACCATCAAACAAGGTGAATGATGCACAAATACGCCAATTGGACATGTTTACGAAAGGAAGAATCGTTGGAATGCTGGAATCCTCACGATCATAAACCGAAGTGTCTCGAATTCTGAATGGGGACCGTCTGTATCTCAAGACTGTGGCAGAGGTTTCAAAAGAGAACGGGAGATGTTACCGACAACCAGTATCAGGTCAACCAAGAGTCAAACCCCTCGCCAAGACCGATATCTGGTAATAAGTGCGCGACGTCAGAGGGGCAGTACTGCCAGAGCACTGGTTCGGCGCTCACAGTCGCCACAGGAATACGAATTTCGAGACAAACTGTTTACAGGAGACTCAATCATGCTGGCCTGTATGCCAGAAGACCAGCAGTTTGCA
>BMAO01010374.1:0-17522 GCA_019973975.1 Trichonephila clavata
GAATAAAGAGATACAGAGACTTGTGAAATGTGGAAGCATGTTTAAGGCTGTGATACATTATTGTGAATGAAAGCTTTTAAGTGGCTTCAAGGTTTCAGAGAAGGCAGGGAAAGTGTCGATGACGGCAAACGTTGAGGAACGTCCACAGACTTCCCGCACCTCTGAAAACATTGAAAATGTTTATGCAGTTGTATGTAAGAACAGGCTTCCAACAATAGCAGAATCAGTTGGGATATCCTCGACCACATGTCAAGGGATACTGACTAAGCATCTTAACATGGTTAACGTTTTCCGCATGTTAAAAGAACGCCCATCAGCAGATGAAGTTAAAAGAGCATCGCAGGTTGAATTAAAAAAAAGGATATGGCTAAAAGTTGATTCCATAAATGTTCCAATGACTTTCACTAGCCATGGAAAAAGTGTATTGTTACTCAAGGGTCTTATTTCAAAGAAGGGTGCGTTTCAGCTGTTTAATTGGTAATATTTTTTAAGTTATAGACTCAGTCCGGGAACTTTTGAATCCTACTACGTCTACATTACTAGCCAGTGCTTTGCCGGGTATTTCATGACCATATTCTGAACATACTAATATACTGATAATAATATACTGATATTGTAGTCTCATACACTGATATACTGATACATATACTGTAGTACATATACTAATATACTGATATTCTAGCCTCATACACTAATATACCGATATTCTAGCCTCATACACTAATATACTGATACATATACTGTAGTACATATACTAATATACTGATATTGTAGTCTCAGCATCAAGAGGTTTCGGTTGTGTTGAAAAATATTCCTATAGCCATCAGCTCTTAAATTCAAAAGGACAGGACTAGAATTTTTAAAGTATAATTATCGATAACGCCCTGTAACCCCTTCCCCACAGTTGATTTCCGCAAAGCCTAGTTTAGAAGGATCTCCACTCAACAAAATAAACATGCTTGAAAAATTTCAAGTCTTTAGTTCTAGTAGCTCACAGACGGTAATCTTTAACCTATAGCGCTCTGTAACTCCTCTTAGATGTTGACTTCTGCAAATCCCATTTTAGTGAATATCTACTCAATAAAAGAAACATGCTTGCCAAATTTCAAGTCCGTAGGTCTTATTGTTTGAAAACGGGTATTTTATTCATTACACCCATTCAGAATCGATTTCCATAAAATCAATTATTGTGGAGCTCTAATCAACAAAAGTAACATGCTAACCAAATAGCAAGTTTGAAGGTCAAGTAGTTCAATAGCCGGAATTTTTATATATTACACCTCCTTAAACTCTTGAAACCTGTATTTGGAGTAGACTGCTTCAAAACCAGTTTTTATAGAGGTTCTTTACTCAACAAAAAGAAGCATGCTTACCAAATGCAAATTTTGGGGTCTAATAGTTCTCATGATGAATGAGTGATATGCTCTTTACAACTGTATATACAACGTCACAAAATTTTTATTTTTTTTCAAAGAACCTAAAAATATAAGCAAAAATGAGTGAAAAGTTTATTATGCTCTCCAGAATAGCTACTGATGAGGTGAGTAAAAAAATAGTTAATCAGCTGTATGTGGATCCATTCTTCCCTCCTAATAGCAATCCACTCTACGTAATGACAATCTGTGATTAAAAATTTCATACGTATTCATTGAAAGAATTGTTAAATAAGTGATTAGGTGTGGTCAATAAAATGGAAATTAAATGAAAAATTCATTCGAAATTTACGGAAAGAAAAGGCACTGTTAACTCATTTTGATCGACAAGTTATTAATCTAATTTTTACTAATTATTATCTTGGAAAGTTATTACTGAAATGAATGAAGATCACAACAAATATATTTCTTTAGCTTGTAGAAAAATATTAGCTAAGGGAAAAAGAGAAAGATGTTTTTATTCAATTCATTAAACAGACTCTACAAAATGACTTCGTTCTTAGTACCAAATGATGAAATGAATTTTCAACGATGCAGTTATTTTTCTTTTAAGTGTTTTAAAAGTGAAACTCATGTAATACCCATAACCTTAGAGCGTTCTTTTACATTAAACGTATTGAGAAAAAATAAGTTTACCAATTATAAAATAAATTTAAAATTATGACTTAAAAAGAAGGTTACTCACACAACTCTATCGATAATAGTTTTGTATGATCATTTTACTGTCACTTTTAGAATTCCTTATTATGTTGATGGGAAAATATTTTTCAAATAATAAGGTAATATTTATTTAGATTAATCAAAATAGCTTTAGAAAAACTTCTTTGTCAGAAAAACTTCTCATCCGCGAGAAGAGAATTGTAGAAAATTCTTACAAATTCATCTAATTAATGTTTTTTAGAGAATATGCATGTTAATTGTTTTTCAAAATTATTGTCTTTACACAAGGGATTTATTAGCAGTTAGTGTAATTTATGTATTTCATCTATTTGTTATTAAAAACTTGATATTTACTTCATTATCAAATGCATTTATATAATTATATATATATAATATACAAATAAAATAATAAAAATTAACCTTTTTTAAGCTTCATATCAAACAATAAGGATTATTTATTCTTTTCCTAGCCTTATGGGACGTTGCGAGGCTTAAATTAATTAGCACACGGAGCAACCTAGATGCTAGAAATTATCTCGCACGAAAGGATGCTTATCTTGTTTATTTTTTGGCAGGAAATACAAATACAAAAATTATTTTTAAGACGCCGTTGAAACAGTGCAGCTGCTTTTCATCATATAATCAGCTTCGATCTAAATTATTAATAAAAATCTAAACACTCGAAAAAAAAATTGAAATAAATTAATGAGAATAAGCCGGCTTTGTTTTCGAGAGTAAAAATTTCAATTTGGCTCCATTCCTAAAAAAAGAAAAGCAAATGAATTTTGGCAACTATTTAAATGCCGCTTCACTACGTGAGAATTCGCGCTTACTTTAGTTCGAAAGGGCAACCAGTAAGAATGCGTTTGGTGCAACCTTAATTTCTGAAATTATTGAGCTAATTATATTTATTCTAGAATTAATCTACTACTCGCAAAATTTATACAACTAGATTGTTATTTTGTTAAATATTCTAATTGCCAAAAATAAATTTGCTGAAAAACTTAATTGGTCTTAGAAGCAAAATAATTATTGTTTTTAGAGCTTCTTTGCGAGTGATGCTAAATTATACACGCTAACAATCAAAATGAAGAAATTTGAAATATATTTCAAAAGGAATGTTTCTAAGAAATTAGATTTAATATAATAAATGATAGTTATCATATACTTTATAAAAAGGAATTGTAATCTAATAAATTAATTCTTGGAAGTAAAATTATTTTTCAAGGATTGCTTTTAGATTAACCTTTCTGAAAATGTTTTTTACATTACTTGAATCAAAAAAAGTTTTAAAATTCACGCCTCTCACCCTCTATTAGATTAAGCAAATTTTTACTAAACGTTTATTTTTTTATTTATCCTGATACACAAAAAACGAAACTTTAATGTCAAAAACATTGCTAAAATGTAAATAAACTGAAAAATATGCATATTGACAAAGAAATTAAATGTTTTAAAGATTATTTTCATTCTAAATTAGTTTACAGTTCAAAATTAATATCCCCTGCAATGATTTATTTAACTACAACATTATTGTTTTTCATTACTAACAAAAAAAATTAAAAATGGGTTTCTTTTCTTAATTTTCTTCAAATTATCTAACAAAAATACAAAGAGGGATTTAAATTTTATCAAAACACACATGCTTAAAAAATTAAATTACCTTATTATGTCAAGTAAGAAACTGAAATAAATTCGTCTAGAATTTAATTAAATGGAAAAAAAAATTTAAACATTTTGAAAAGCAATTTGAATTTAGTTTTAGTGTTAGTTTATCTTTTATAGCATTTTAATTCAAATAATATAAACAACTACAGGAAATCAACGATAAAAACATTAAACAAATTGGATTAAATATCCTTTAAAAACAAATGTTCTCCATACTAAAGAGGAATGTTAAACGATTAAATTTCTGCTAACGATTTTTCTTTCCAATTTGAGAACTGTTTTAACTTCCGAACGATTTTTGAACTTTTCTGATAATTAGATTCAGCAGCTGGCAACAGCACAAAGCCAAAAACATCTGCCAGTAATTTTTATTCTGCACGTATCTTTTAAGGTTTTGTGCCTTTTTCAAATGGATGCACGCAGAATCTTTGTTGATTAGTTCAACTTTTCAAAGTTTGCTTTCACCAACTTTTTCTCGAGAAGAATGGCAACAGCAAAAAGAAAGGAAATTTCCTTCTTTGCCTAATTTTCTTTTGGACAGAAAATCATTTAATCGAATTTAGCAAGTATTCAACTCACATTTCGTTTGTACTTGGAAACTTCTGCTGTAACAAAGACAAAAAAGAGAGCAAATATATCTCCAATTAAATGCATCTCTCTCTTTTCAACCTTTATGTACACTGATTCACAATCCTCATTTCTTAAGTAAACCTTTGTGATTACAAGTCATTTCACTCGAAGGAAGATAGGTAGGTATTTTTTCTCTCTTCTTATTCTTCTTCGTTCTTTTTCCCTTTGCTCTTTTCTTATATTGTTAGTGCTTGCAGAAGAATCCCGTGTTGACTAGTGTTTTCAATTCCAACCTCCAAAGAGCATTAGTTCTTATTTTCCTTTGAATATTTTTTCGCCTTTGTCGTTTCCTTAAGGGGAGGCTAACTTCGCGTCGACATTTGTTGAAGATAAAAAAAGGAAAGACAACGTTATTATTTCTCGGGAAATCTCATGAATTAGTGATGGCTTCGGCTTTCAATGAAAGCATAGACAGTTTTAATGATGGGAGGACATGAATGTCAATTCGGCTGTGTTTTTGTTGATACAAGATTTTCTTTAACATGTAACAATCAATTGCAGGTACCAACGGGTAAAGTACGACAAAAATGGGCATTTACGTTTCGCTTCAATACAAAATTTTTGCATTCAAAATGAAGTAAATATTATATTTTTTTTTGGAAAGAGTTTAATAAATACATCAAAAACATCTTTTGTTCTGTCAAATAACTTACAACATTGTTCTTAAATCCCTCCAAAGTTTCGAAGCGCTATAGTAAGAAATCTAAGACGAATACAGAAAACAAGAACATTTGAGTGAGTGAGTGAATATATTAACGTCACACTGTTCAGCTACTCGAAGGCTTTTGACAATGTACCACGCAATTTTGAAAACATGGTTAAGTGAAGAGGAGACGACACCTGAGCTGGCACCCTCTCTCCTAAATTCCACACCATACCAACGGGAGGAGTTTGAGCCTTGACAGATTTAACGTGTATCAGCCATCTCTGGGTACAAGGTTCCAACTCATGACACGCAGGACACTAGGCTCCAGACACAAAAAAAAGAAAGCTAACAATTCAAGCTTTATTTACATTTTACAAGTTTTTTTTCTTTTACATACTCATGTGTAGTCAGCACTCACACTACGTAGCACGTATTATCCTTTAATATTATCCGAGTTATTCTAAACTTGGTCTATTTTGTATAAGATCAAGTGTCGTATTTCCCTTTGCCAGTGACGTAAAAGAACAGTATGAAAAGATAACGCGTTGTAACGTTTTCCCGCATTAGATCGTCGTCTTTTTGTGGATAGGATAACAGCGTTCCTATGCACACATGCATCCTTAAAATATTGTGAGATCTTGTCTTTGGCCATTGCTTTGACACCGTGAGAACCCCCTATTCCACCCACGAGCTGGATGTAACTCGAGGATAAGGAGGTCGACACTACCAACCCGAGAACCTGGAGAGGGCAGAGAGAAGTCCGTTGGAAAGCTTCGATGAGCAAGGAACTCTCCTTTCTCACAAACAACATGATTTGAACTCTAATGAAATAAACTAATCTTTTTAATAACTTCAATGTTTTTGTGTAATTAATGTATGTGACGTAAATAAACCAAATATTTAAATTAATAAATATTACGCTACCATTGTTTTTCTCAAACGTCACAGCGTGCTATCATTATGTGATGATTATCTTTTTATGTGATGTTTTGAATTTAACGCAGTGAATCAAAATTCTAAGGAAAATAATACTTTTTGTACCTCTAAAGTCAAGTTCTTCAAATTCAGGGATTATTTCTGACTTTTAGACTGCCGCTTTTTACTATCGGTAATATATATATACTTTGAGTTATAATTGCTTCATATTTACACATACATAAATGTTTTGGCTCAAATTAACATCTTATGTGAAAGCGAAAATGTAACAGAAAAGGAAAGTTAAAGTATGGGTTAAAAATTATCTTAAATGTGGTTAGATAAAATAAAATTTGTTTAGATGTAAATGTTTATTATTACTGAAAGTCAATAATAAATATCAGGTTCAATAATTAGTCGGTAAACGCCATATAAACATTTCATTTCAGTATTTTTACTGTTGAAAAGTTTAGAAAATAGAGCTATATTTTACCTAGTTTTTGTATTCTTGTAGCAAAATTTTTTTTAAAATTTTCCTCCGTAAAATTTATGTAACAAATATTTTTTTAACACGCATAATAATTCCAAAGTAAGTTCTCGTGCTTTTTATACTTTTTATACATTTTAACACGAAATTTCACTTTTTACTGTACCTCTAATCCCCATTTTTAACATTTTGGAATCGTTTCTCTATTTTTCACAAACTAACTAATTCTTCGGAAAGCCTATAAGTGTATAAGATGTATTTTCGTGGTTTAGAAAATTCAAAAAAATAGCGAAAATAAAATTCAAATTTGATGCGAACAATCAGGAAAGCCGCCATTTTGGTCTCATGATATTTTAGATCATTTCTTCTACACTTGGCTTCTTTTTTTGGCACGCTTTGCATAGCAAACGTGCCAAACATATTTGATACTGCCAGCACCGTTATATTAGTTTAAATATACATTATTTGCTTAGCTCTTATTTCAATCCCATAGAGAAATTTTTTTAAACATATTAAATTTGTGGCAACACGTTCCATACTAGGCTTACGAAGTAGAATTTTTTTTCTCTCTTTTGTATACAATAAATGAAGAAACTAGATTACGATTCATGTAAAATGTTATCGAATTAAAAACACAAGGGAGATCACAACACAAAGGTACTAAAATAAAATGTTTACGGTTAAATGTAAATAAAAATGCAAATGCTTGAATAATTTTTCATTCGTCACTAAAGATAAATTTCCTTCTTCTCGATCTGATTTTATGTCTTAGAATTTTTGCAACCATAAAACACGTCTCTTCTCACAAGGGGATTCTATAAAATGGAAATATTTATCTTTCTTCTTATAATTAGCAAGCGTTAGAATTGTAAGAAACAAGGAATTCAGAAAAAAAAGTACAGGTTGAAACCAGGGAATAAATAAGACATCAAAGAGCGAATACTTTATATTGAATTTAATTAAGTTCCCCGGAGAAATCATTTCAGGGATATTTTTTTCAAATATTTTTACAAATGGAAAGAGAAAACTTTAAAATCTTTATGCGGTAGACAAAATAGCAACAGATATTTCTTGCTAATTGAAAAAAAGGTGATATGGAAGTAATTCTCAATGACGTTGTAAAAAAATAGTGTTCTATATTCTTGAGAGAGGGAGATACTAATTTTATTGCAAAATGTAAATATATTCAACGCTAACATTAACTATTATGACGAATGTTTTTATTCTTTCATATTAAATTTATGTTAATGACAACTTTCAGTGAATTTCAACAAATATTTGCTTACACCATAGATTTGACTGTTTATTAATTTCGTACTTTGCAGTAACACGAAGATTATTTCAGACGGTCCTCATGATTTTGAGCCAAGTGAAGTAAACTGATCACATGAACTAGCACTCATTCTCCAATTCGTAGCACTAGGACTAGGGATTGCAATATTGAACTAAAAGTTCAAATATCGGTTTTCGGTATTTTTTAGGTTTTAATACCGGGATACCGGTTATAATACGGGTAGTAGAAATTTTAGAAATAAGAAAAAAAATCTCTTTCTTTGTTTTATCTGCCAGTTTTATCAGAGAGTGTAAATATCACGAACAATAATGAGTAGCTTATAAATTATAACAGTATATAAAGAATCACAAAAATATAAAGGAACTTCTTATTTATTTTAATAAAAAAAAAGTGTAAATATCACTATTCAATCTGTGGTCTGTGGTTTTCATCGTATAAATAATGAAACCAAACCAAAGTATTATCGACTAATTTTTTATGTTCTGCAAAGTTATTCTTTTTCATTTTATGGGTTATTATTTATGATTGTGAGTATATAATAAATCTGAAAAATATTTTGTACCCTAAAGTATGATATGCAAATACACAATGTGAATAACAAACTCCCTAATTTAAAAAAATATCCAAATATATTACGTACTTTCTTCACAACTGCAATCTTGTTTTCACAGATACGAATATGGGACTACAAATCCTACGCGTGTGCAGTATCTCTCTAAGCCATAACAGGATAGTTTTGTCCCGTCTCCTTGGATAAATTCACATATTTTATCCCTTTTTTAATTGTACGCTGCAACTTTATATTCACAGTCTAATTAATTTCGTCCGAATGGGAGACATAAGATAACGTATACTGTTTTGCTATGTTGGTGATCCCTAAACTTAGAGTAGAGACAATTTAAAACATTTCTAGTAAATGCTGAAAAAACAGTATTTAAACTTGTGAATACCGGTATTACAAAATTGTACAAACGGCTCAAAATTTCGGGTATTGCAATCCCTAACTAGGGCATAAACTCATGATTTAATAGAAATAACACCACCCACAAGTTAAAGGCTATAACTACTTGGCCACAGCACTTATTACAATTGCATAGAAAATGTAAATTAATTTGTTCAGGATGAACGTGTTCAAAACTGGAATATACAAGTGATCATAATTAAAGTTCAAAATACTTTAAAATTAATTTCAAAATAATGTAAAAAACAACCACTGATCAGAAACGACTACAAATTTGATTTGAATATACTTGAAAAGGAACGAAAAAATACGACATAAGGTAAAAAGGCTCCAAAGAGTATGAATAGTTGGCACTGTAATATTGAAAGTAGATTCGGTTACAAGTGGTGCTTTTGAATCGAACTACGATGCATTTGGCCTGAGTAGCACATTAAACCAACTGTAGTATTCAATGAATATAATTGTTTATATTTTCATGGAAAAAAATGACTTCTAAGTCAGTGCTTCTCAAACTTTCAATGTTTGTGACCCATTATTCAATCATAATTTCCATCGCTCCCCCCTCCATACAATAAGAATGTATTGAACTCAGTAATACTATACATTTACGCTAAAGCTACAATATGACTTCAACCTCTTAAGTGGAATAAGCCGGTATATATAAACGTCTCGCTCAGCCACAACAATAATATTTTCTAGACGTATATATACGTCTTTCCGAAATACGATCTTTTCTGTGCACTATTACCCATAAAATTATTCCAATGGCTTCGTAATGCAATAAAAAGGCCTTGACAGTGTCTGTGAAGGATATACCTATTTCAGAGGATTTGCATATTTATTCCTTTTCTCCCCACCCCCTTAAAAAACATCACATACTCGCATCTACATGGAAATCGATAGCATTGTGGGAAACGAATCGCATAACTTTTAAACGGCAGTTAAAGGATCCATTATAAATCATACAAATAATCAAAATAAGTGTTAATACAAGCCCAAGGGGCCACTAGTAATTATCAAACTTGTTCTTAACTCATACATTTATAAGTGTGCTATAATCAGTGTAAATGTGTATTTTATGTTTTATTATGTCAGAATGTATTTTGATTATTTACTTTCAGTAAATTAATAATTTCTTTTAATAATCTCTTGTTTTTGACTTTTCAATATGCTCGCGGCCCCCTCGTAAACTTGTCACGCCCCACAGTTTGAGAAACGCTGCTTCTAAGTCATTTAACAGTCGTTGCACTGTTAGGGAAAAGTCCAGCCACCACAGCAAAGTCATACCACTATTGGATGAGAAAAATCGATTTTAATAGCCCTTGGGCCAAAAGCAACAATAAGAAAACTCCAATTAATTTTTATTCTTATGCCATACCGTTTTCCCTTTCTTCAATTATATTCAGTTCAAATTTGAAATCACTCTTATCAATGGTTCTTTTTTACAACATTTTGAAATTAGAACTTTAATTATAATCACCCTGTAAATTAAAAAAAATTAAAAATAAAAATCTAAACAAGTTTAAAAAGTTGATAAATAACAATTAAAATTAGTTCTAGTTTTTTAATAGAACTGGTAGTTATTAAGATAATACAGTCTCGATCCTATTAAAACATTATAATATCTTTCAAGAGGTTTTATTCATCTCCTTACATATTCCTATAAAGGTTAATTAACATTAATCCCATTATAAGATTTCATTAATCTCCTGAATTGTCGCCTTAACACTCAACGTTTAAAATGAGTTTTAGCTTGACTTCAATTTTTATAAGAGAGAGGGGGATCTACTACCATTTTTAATAAACCTTTAAGAGCGAAGGAAATTACACAAAAGCTCAAATTTGAACAACAAAATGCATATTTTATTTTGAAGAGTTAAATTCAATAACTATTATTCCCTTTTCGTATTTTGTGAATATATATATTATTTGTTTCCATCACTTTGTTTTTAAGTTTGAATAGCAAATTCTGAACTATTTCAACGGATTATTTTGTACCTTATTTAAAATTTAAGCAAGAAGTTATCTAATGATATATTTTAAAAGGATGATCTAATGATATTCCAAACTAAGCAATGGTATAGCTCATAGCAACTAGCTGAAGTACCCATTTTAAAACACTTCTGTTTCAAAAACAAAATATTGCAGTAAGCGTGCATGCTCGATTATAAACATTTCTGAAGAACTACCACTAAAGTTCCAGAATGTTCATCGAGTGCATTAAATTCTTAAACATATACTGAGACGTTTTCAAATGCTTGTTAGTTAAACTGGGTTCGAACCTGTTACGAACCTTAAGATATAACTTCATAGCTGAAGCTTTAAAAATTGCTTCCCCGGTATTATCCATGACTTTCAATAAATCTGACTGACCACTATTTTGAGAGCACTTAAGAAATTATTTAAAAAAATAAGATCCAATTTATGAAGTGGTTTTCACTGAAATTTTGTCCCTACTTTCTTATGTGTGTGTTGTGTGTGTGTGTGTGTGTGTGTGTGTGTGTGTGTGTGTGTGTGTGTGTGTGTGTGTGTGTGGTGTGTGTGTGTGTGTGTGTGTAAGAAAACTGTTTATATATATATAAACAGTTTCTAAATTAAATCTTTGCATAGCTTTGACTTCGAAGACTTATTCAACTCTATTGATATAGAGGATATGATTAAAGTACTTAGAAATGTTTATATTAAATATTCATTAAATAAATTGATAAACTAAGATAAATATAATACTATTATACAATTTGTTTTGAAAGAAAATTATATATTTCATAATAACTCTTATTATCAACAAATTAAAAGTCTGCCACAGGGTGGCCCAGCAGTAATAGTCTGGCTAATATCTATTTACACTATTATGAGAATGAAAAAATTGATACAGACTCTTGTTACTTTTTTAGATACATCGATGATTTAATTATTTTCAGTAATAAAGTTGACTTTACTCCTATTTTTAATTATTATCCACCCCTACTTCAAATTAATAAAAACCAATTGCAATATAGAGTCAGCAAATTTCCTTGATCTAGAATTAAAAGTTGAAAATAATATGCTAAAAGTACTATATTTAATAAAAGATACTCTTTTGATTTTAATGTTATAAAAATACCATATTGGAATAGGACCCTTCACATTTCAATTTTTAGAAATATCATTCTAAATTATATAAAAGAATAATGATTTAGTATCTGAAGAAGTTTTGAAGAATTAATAATTATAAAAAATTCTTTCAAAGTTTGCCTAGACTATAACTATCCAGCTAATTTTATATATAAATACGTCGTCAAAGTTATAGCTATTTAATTATTTTATTTAATGTATCATTTCTATTTAGTTTATAGTATATAATTTTCTTAATATATTCTTATATTAAGTTTAGTTACTGAAAATATATGTAGATGGCCATTATTCTTAGTTTTTGCTGTTTTTTATGCATTGAGTCAGTAACACTCGTGGAATCTGTATACATCGGGTAAGATTATAGTTTCTTTGCTCATTTACATTATTGTTAATTATGGTTATATTCATTACTAACCTCTCTTGCAAATATTTTTGTTTATACATATTTATATTTGTCTATTTCTTCCGGATTCTATAGTAATTTAATATTGCAATTTCTATTCTATTGCTGTTATATTCACCCAAACGGTTTTAGGCTTTTGCCTTGGTTTATATCCGGAGCTATTATGTCGAAATTCTGCTGAAGGAGAAGGTTGAGATCTCACAAACATTGTTTATCCTGTTTCACTGTCCTAAACCATGGCAGCTCGGGAAATCATAATAGTTTTTTTCCACTCTAGCTAAATTTCTCTTTTTTGGTTTATCATGGTTCCATGTTCTTGGTTCTTTCGGTCTGATCTTAAGATTCTTAGGATTTATTAGTCATCTTTTTAATTTATTTACTGCTATATATAAGAAACTGTATCCAACTTACGCCCTGAAGTAAACTATTTGTACACACGGTAACATGTAACAAATAAATGGGCGTGACTCACAATCTCACTGACCTTGGCACTAACCGAATCAACCAATTGCCTCCTTTTTCCTAGACAATGGTATACATTGGTAGGCTTAGGCAGGACAACGGACATGACATTATCTTGCTGCAAGTCTTGTTGCATAGCAGTCTCTTTCTGCAGTTGCCAGTTTGCATATAAGTTCAAATTGCCAGTTTTTTCGGACAATATATCCGGGAATATCATCTGAAGATTAGAATTATTCGGAATATGATCTCTCTGAGGTAGAGTCAAGAACGAGATGAGGCCCGGCCCCATGTGTTAAACCAACTTTGAATGTATAATGCTATGATGGCATTTATAAATTTCTATCTTTGTATTTAACCTCATATTTCTTCAATTTACCGTTACAATATTTGAAAGATTAAAATTTATTACAATTAATGCTAGCAGTTCTCTTACGAAATATTACTGGGTTGAACGAAAGCTTAAAACATAGGACGTAAAGTTGGATAACGAATTGACTAGATAACAAAAAGTAAATAAATTATAGTTTAAAAAACAAAAAAACACGCTTTGATAGTTAATCGAACTATAAAAGGTAATAAATAATTCTTAATATAAGAATAAAATGATAAACGAGAAAAATGTCTTTGGGGTGAAAGCGTGAGGTGGGCTTGATATCAATTGTTCTTATCTCTTACTAGTTAGTTCTATTCCAAAATGCAGAGTTAGTGTAAGAATGTAGTACAAAGCACTCCAAGCTTTTATACCACGATGACATTCATTTTCTCATTAATCATTTTATTCTGATATTAAGAATTATTTTTTACTTTTTAGTTCAATTAACTTTAAAAACGTGTTTCTTAGTTTTTTTAAACTACAATTTATTTTTCATTTTTAGTTCGATCTACAATAAAAGCGGGTTTTTTTATTATTTTTATTTAAACTATAATTTATTCATTTATCAATTAATCTTAAATGCATCATTTTTTTAGAATTTGGAACACCTATTGGTATCCTATCAGTGCGTCGATACGGCCTGGTTTGTAAAATGTAGGATCAACAATCTGAAGGAAATCTGTAAGAGCTGAGTTTGAAATGTTTAATGCCGAAGAAGGTGTAAAAAAAAGTCAATGACATTTTTCACTGAAAAGGTCAATATTTGTATTAACCGTGAGCGTTTTCTATTTAGGGTTGTAAATAAATCTTTTAGTTGCCAAATCTGGAAATGGGAAATCGTTAATCCTCATGATCCTGATCAGGACAATAGAACAAAATTAGTAAATTATTGTATTGTTATCGGTCATTGATAAATGTGCAAAATTTCGAATTCATCTGACCTTTTAAAGTGGGTAAAAATCGAGCTCAAATATTCCGTTAAACACAGGTGAAGCTAATAAAAGCGTGTTAAAAATAAAAAAAGAGTAAACAGAGAATAATTTTTTAGAAGAAAAATAAGCATTATTTCTAAGCTTTCCTTTAGATATTAAATAGCCACCCTCTCCAATGTAAATACACTAAATGTGCGTGCATTAAGCGAAATTTCCTTCTTTATAATCACGCATAATGAATATAAATATTGCAGTTCTGAAGAAAGAACAGGAGCCAAAATAAATATTTCTGGATAGTGATAATGGATCACATTTTTTTTTATCCATGGTTTCACCTTACAACAAAAAGATATTACATGAAAGATTAATACAAAAAGTTCACATAAGCAGAAAAAAAAAAGACTAACGTATCTCTTTTTCCCACAAAAGTTCTTGCTCTTCAAATTACGTAAAATAAAAAAAAAATGAATATTTTATCCACATATTTGCTTCAGCAGAAGATAGTGTTTATGCAGATGACTAGCAACAAAAGAAAACAAATTTCCTATAAATTTTTGCTTCTGCCGTCAAGTAAGCACCAGTTTTCATGTGTTTCATTTATTTTAATGAATCACAAATAGTCAAAGCACAGATTGGATTTTTTTTTCTTTTTACCTTACTCTTTCAGTCTGATGTTGGATTTTCCATTACTTTTTCAATAAATTACGTTATTTGAAATTGAAGGTTGAAAAAGGTCTGTATAATTAAAAGAGTTATGCAAATAATGCTCATTCGCTAAATTTTTACTAATCTTCTTTAACAAAATTGCCTGGAGTTAAAATGCAGTTGTTTACATTTCGAAAATTAATTTTTCGAGCCCTTGTTTCCGTGTATGTTAATTTTATGAACAGTGCTCAGTTTGATTACAAATACATAACTTATGCAAATACTCTTTATGGTTTGAAAATATATATATATTACTGTAATATACGCGCAGCGCCTTTTCGTTGTTTTGAAGAGAAGAAAGTTGAAAAATGACAAAGAAAGCAAGATACTGAAACCCGAATGAAACAGTTTTGCAATTTATCCTAACAATAATTTATAAATTTTTAAAATAAATTTATTTTGTTCTTAACTATATATATATATATATATATATATATATATGTATGTCTGTACACCTTCACTATTATATTTTAAAATAAATAAGTATTTTCCTGTAAATCATATGAAATTTTTCGTAATGTGTTTGTGCGTGAGTATGCTTATTAACATATAACTATAAAACAACATTAGGGCTGTTGACGACAGACTCGAAGTCCGAATGGTCAAGTGGCGTGAACAACACCTTGAGCCGTTACTCCACTCTCCTAATTCCTACACATCCCAAGGGCCGCGTAGCCTAGTGGTCAAGGTATCGAATTGTGGCTGGCCACTAAGGGTGTGTTGATGCACGTTAAATCTATCGAGAGCTCAAACGTCTTCTCTTTCGTGTGATGTGGTAGTTAGAAAAGGGTGCCAATCAGGTGTCGTCCCTCATCACTTCACTTGACCATGGTTCAAAATTACAAGGTCCGTTGCCAAAAGCCCTCGTGTAGCTGAACAGTGCGATGTTAATATTCACTCACTCACCCCTACACCTCGCAAACGTGAGGACTTTGTCACTACAAATTTAACATGCATCGATCTCTCTACATGGTAGGTCTTCAGTGTCATCAGGACTCGAACCTGTGGCTCGACAATGCCGGTCACGAGTTCGTGACCATAACTACTAGGCTACCGTGGCCACGTCATAGATATCGAAATTTTGAACTATGATCAAGTGACGAAGGCGGCACCTAGAGACTCTCCCTCTCCAAATTACCACGCCATGCCAAGGGAGCCACTAAAGTTGTAAGGAGTATTGGCTCCTCTACAAGGGAAACTTACAGTGGCTCTGGGCTCGAACTCATGACACGTCGGCCATGAGTTAGTGACCATGATCACTAAGGCTTCTGCGGCCACGTGCGTATATGTGTGCGCGAGCGTGTATGTATGTGCGGGAGTGCATGTGTGTACGGGCGTGGTATGTGCGTGTAGTGAGTGTGGGTGGGTTTCTCAAATTATAAGAACTTCAAATGTTTTCTTTTTTATTGAGGGGAGGATATGATTACAGAGTGTGACTTAATTCATGTAGCAAAAATTCATCTACAAGCAATAAATATATTGATGACTAAGGAAAAATAAATTTTTTGTGAACTGATAATGGATGGACGCGCGCGCACGAAAAGGATAAAAACTTTTCAGTTACTTTTTCATGGATGTATTTTCGTAATCAGGTTGTCAGAAAGTTTAATAATGTATGTATCGAGAATTCGTATGTTAATATAATTTGAATATATTATCATCTTGTTCTTCAGTTTCAAAACGTTTATTACATAAGATGCATAAAACTTAGATTGGATCGGTCTTTCGTTCGACTAAAAATTAGTCTTTCAACTTTTATCACCTGGAGAAGAAACAAATGAAAATCGCTTTTAATTAATTCAGTGACAAAGAATACAAATTACATTAATTTCGATTCAAACAGTAACAGCCTTTTTAAACAACTTATCATTGCTTAAGAGAAACACTTTATGTACGTTTTTATTATATAAATGAAAAGCAATTAAAGCACTATTTCTTTCAGAAAGAGAAATAAAAGTCAAAGCTCAAGGCAAGAAAAGAAGTTCTTTTTTTTTATGTTTTCGAATACTTCTTACAAAATAGAAGATCAGGTAGTTTTTTAATCAGATTATTTTGCTTGATCCGAACAGTGTTGTCTTTTATCTTTTCGCTTAAAAGGCATTTAAAATTAAAAAAGGGGAAGTGCAAGAGCTCCCATTGAACGCTAAGAGTCGTTTCATCTCTGTCTCGTTCGATTAGACACAAAATATAAATAAATAGGGTTTTTAGCCTCTTATTTATTCTTTTTTTTTTTATTTAGTAACAAAACTGCAAAACGTTTTTTCTTCTTTTAATTTCTTTTAATGTTTAACTTTATTTATGTAAGCTAACATACACACCTCTTCCCTGATATACTTTTATTTGGGAAATTAAAAACTTTAAAGAAGGGGGGGGGGGTAAATGGTTCTAAAGTATCGTAGTTAAAAATTAAGTTTTACCTTTAATTTTATTTACGAAAAATATAATTTAAAATTTATTTAAATGCATCGTATACTTCATCAATAAATAATAAAGCCCCTACATGAAAAACTAAAATATTTTCCAAAAAAGGAAAAAATAAATGCTTAATTTAATCTTTGGTACGAGAAAAAAATTAATATATGCTTCTATTTTCCTACATTATTTGTAGTTTGTTGCCAAAATTGCTACTTTTATAATAAAGTTGCGTCAACTTATATTTTTTGTACCTGTCATTTGAGTCACAAATTATAAAAAATTTTAAAATATCTTTAGGCGATCAAAAATATATCATACTGGTAAATTACATGCAGGAGAATAAATTAATATTTAAATATTATTTTAAAAAGCAGACGATATTTATTTAAATTTTCATACGCGTAATTTTTTATTATATGAGGTA
>BMAO01010375.1:0-18935 GCA_019973975.1 Trichonephila clavata
GGCGTTATAGATAATTTTTTTTCTATTTTTTATTTATTTGATGCACAGTCTTCAAATTTGAAAAGCAAATTCCTTTCATAAAGTACAGTTCCCCTGCAAAATGGTTTTTGTGAAAACATACCCCAAAGTGGCGTTGTGGGGGCTTAAGGGGCGTTATAGACAATTATTCCCAGTTTTAAACTATGAGACGTACAGTCTTGAAATTTGGTAAGCATATTCCTTTCGTAGTGTAGAGAATCGCTATAAAATGGGTTTCGCGAATATCAACCACCAAGTTTCATTTCGGGAGATTAAGGGGCGTAATCGATAAATATTTCCGTTTTTTAACTATTAAGTCTACCTCCTTGAAAATTGGTATGAATGTTCCTTTCATGGAATAAAACTCTTCTAACAAAGAGTAAAACGAAAATCGACCCCTAAGGAGGGTTTCGAGAGGTCAAGAGGAGTTATAGAAAGAAATTGAATTGTTAGAATTGTTTTTGAATTGTTAGACCCACATATTTGAAATTTTTTAAGCATGTTTCTTTGGTTGAATAGGGATCAACTAAAAATGTATTTTACGGAAATCAACTTCTGGGGGAAGCAAGGGTTACTGGAGTGTACTGACAAAAAAATTCTTTCATTCGAAATACAAGGACTATAATAATGAAATTTGATTCACATTTTTCTTTTGTTGAATTGAAATCCGCCAAGAACGGTTATTCTGGAAAACGACTCTCAATGGGATTACGTGGGTATTAACAGTAAAAATTTCGTTTTTTTCCCCGTTTGATTAGGATTGCATGTTTATTTTACAGAGTAGAGATCCACCGAAAATTGGTTTTACGGGATTCCACTTCATTGTAGTGTTACGAAAATGCGAACATCATTCTATACTTCAATTTTAGAGATTTTTAGAAAATACAAATTAGATGAGTTATGCCCTTTTTTTTTATCAACAGGCGACAGTTGTAGGTATAAGTATGTTTTTCAATACAATCGAACTCTTAATGATAGGACTTAGATAATAATAGTTGATATATATAACATCATGAAATACCCAGCGAAGTGGGTGGAACGGCTAGTATATATATATTTATATAAAAATATATTTAAAAAATCGGAAATACCAGCGAAGGGTGGGTAACGGCTAGTATATATATATATATATATATATATATATATGTGTGTGTGTGTATATGTGTGTGTATGTGTGTGTGTGTGTAAAGCCGGCAAAAAATCTTAAATTACGCAAGTAATGAATGATGGAAATAGCTTATTTTAACTATAACGTTTTATAGTAAATAAAATATACTCTTACTTACTATTTTTGAAAAAAAAAATAGAAATATCGACCAATTATGTTCTCAGAATAGATATGACCATTGTAATTAATTTTTGTGCAAAATGATCAGTTCAGAATTCAGTAGCTTTTATAAGCTAATTAATATTAAACACAGTCTGATCCCGGTTTGACGAATTCATCGGCACCGAACATTGTGTTCATTAATCCGGAGTTATTCGTAAAATTGGAGTCCAAAAAGAAATATAAATTGTTTGCTCTTACCTTTTGGAAAATATATTATATTTTACTATACAGAAAATATCTATAGTTGGAAATGTGACATATTTTTCATGCAGCAGCTAAAAATTGTCTCAGCGAATTATTACGCAACAGTTAATTGGAAATTTTACAATGCAGATATTTGGCCGTCATTCTTCGTATCTCTCTTTAGAACCATCGATCCAAACGTTGAAAGCAGAAAAGTCTTACATGTTAGCTATTGACAAGTTGCAGAGCGTTTTTTTTTAATTAGAGGTCCACTAACGGCTTTTTTCTCTGTACCAATGATGGTGAATCATTCCAATAAGTTAGATTTAAGAACAAAATTAGAGGTTGCTTTCAATGGCGTTCTTATTTTCGACAATTTTTCACGAGTTTGAAATATTTGCTCTCTGTTTAAAAAATTTTCATAAAATGTCGATGTTTCAATTTTAAGATATTCTGATAAAACATTTTGTGGTCCAATGTTATTGTCAAATACACAAAAAATGTTGATCAATTCACTCAAAGGAAAAAGTTTTCATTTTTCCAACAATTTCTATAATGCTTGACAAATTTTCAAAAACAAATTTTTTGCAAACTGTAAATATATTAAACCTTATTTCGCTTAAGAAAGTAAGAAAGTGGCAAAACCTCTTAAAATATCCCGTTCTGTTCCAAACTCAAGCGGCAGGTTACACTCATGACTCGTCTTCATCTGTAAAAATTAATAATGGGCTGCACCCTTTCCAGTATAAAATTGCTGCTTACAACAAGTATTTTTCTGTCCCGGATGTAAAAGATATGTCATTTGAAAAGAAATCCCATTTCTTTTTCTATCCAACATTTAAAAAAAAATTCGATGCTTAGAATAATTTCTTAATTTGGGGTTTATAATTCTTTAAATATAGGTTTATGCCTTCACTTTAATAGGCTGAAAAGGAAAATTCATTAAATAGGTGTTCGGTTATTTGGAACCTGGCTGTATCTAACTTATGGCAATTTTTTTGAATATATCTAATAAATATAAAGACTATTTATTCATGTTTTTTTTTATTTAAACAAATGCTAAAAATAAAAACAAGCTTGAAGGCAAACTAAAATTTCTAAGAAATAACATTTTTTTAATATTCAATCATAAGCTTGAAATGTTGTAGGTGCTAATAACTCTCTCAGCTATTAGATTTTTTAAAAATATAAATTTTGTCTTTTTCTGGTCAATGTTTCGTTACAAAAGTGAAAATTACTTAAGTATAAAGGAGTGACAGAAAATATAATTCATCATAAAAGTTGTGAAATATAGAATAAATATATATAAGTAGCATTCCTCGTAGAGGAAATTAAGAATAAATAAATATATTTATAACTTTCAGAATCAGAAAAAAAGTGATTCCGCTATCTATACATTAGGCGGTATATATATATCAGTTAAGCTTTTATAACATATATTATTATCTCATTAAAATATCGCAAAATGCCTTATAATGTTAAAACTTAAAACTACCGACGGTACTTATAAGTACCACTCACTTTAAAATTACACAGAATAACCATTTTTATAAATACTCTGCTGATACTTAGCAGAAATATTCTTTTAAATGCCCTCTTCTAAGATATATGGCAGCACAGGTTCTATGAGGAATATTTTAGCGGGGAAGGCGAATATATAGTTTATACAGAAGTTGCGTTTTGAGCTGATATTTTGATCTGCTTGCTAAGATTGTCATTTTTGTTCTGAAAAAGTAGTTAATGCCAAAGATTTTCTTTGTATGTTAAAGAAGACCGTAGAAAACGATTTGACTATTTGTTTTATTAGTTAACAGTGTATGTAGTTAATTTTACAGTAGTTAATTAGTTCTAACGGATTAATTTCCCCAAAGTTGGGGTTTTTGCTTAGAGATACCTCTTAATTTTCAACGCAGTGATTCAAAAAAGTATTTTATGAAAAAAAACTGCAGTAAATCATAATGCAATAGATAAGGGGTTTTTAAAGGTTTTGGGCAATCTTACACATTTATAATTTACATTTTAGTGTACTTTTTCATCGTTATTTTTGTTCTAAGTACCAAATATTGAAATATAAGAGAATTTTTTAAAGAGTTGATTTATTTTTATTTAGGAGACATAAAGAAATGCATTAAGTTAACTAAAATACTGTGATACTTAGCAAGTGGAATACGTTTTAATTTGATATTACCTAAGCTTTTTTTTCAACCACTTCACAATAATAAAGAGACAAAATCCATTTATTGTTTTAAAACTTAAAATATGACTGTATTGATATTTAAATACAATATGATTTATTCATGCTTACTAAAATAATAAATGCTGCCGAAAATGTAGTTTAGGGGTTATTTTTAACTTTTGCATAAATTTAGCGTGTTTCACCCACAAGTTATTTCGGACAAACATGGCATTGCAGATGTTCAATACCATATGTTGCTGACCGAAAATTTAATATAACAGTGTCCTGTTACAAGGTAATTTTCCCATTACGGTATCCATTCACAGTATCACTTTCTAACTGTTGAAACCAGCATATGTTTCTGACTTTCTATGTCCACTGAAATCAGGTTAGTTTATCCAACTAGTAACATTGACCCGTGCAACTTGCTTTACAAGTAATCGATAAGACTACACACAACCAATTTCGAATTTAGTAATTCATTTGTTCATCCACAGATTTTTCCAATTATACTTCCAAAAAAGCAAATATATTGTGAGCTTTGAATACTTATTACAATATTAGAAAGCCTTACTGAATGTAATATGGATTGAAAAATCGATAATTATCTTTTAAAAACATTTGTTATTTTTCATATTCTCCAAATAATTTGTCTTCTACTGTTATATATTTATCTCTTTAAAAAGAGAATTGCATTCTAATATGCAAAAAATATTTTAATGCTTATAAAAAATAAGGAATCTATGGTTCTATATTTTTTCGTGTGAATCTATTAATTTTTTTAAAGTCTTAATTTTTTATAGTTCATTTTTTTAATGTTATTCTTTTATTTAAGTTCAATCACGATATTCTGCGATATGATTCGTACTAAGATATCTTGAAATATACTGTGAAGTATTTGAAAAAAAAAAGCAGATTTTGATTCATAATTTTTATTTTTAAAAATTTGTGCACTATATGTATCAACATACGTTTATATGAATAAGTAACAGGAAACCATTTCGTTAAAATATATTGCATTTGAAGCTCTACAATCCTTCTTTTATTATTATCCAAGTAGTTATCTTATATTGTGTGACTGCTTACTGAAGATAACACTTTATTGTAAAGAAGCTAATCAAAGACACACATTGAGAGCTTATAAACCGTAAACAGCATTTCGTTTCCTTCGTGCAATTTGGCACTAATGGACAACGAATCTTATAATTACGAATTCCGTTAGTTTTCCAGAGACAATATGGAGGAATAAAATCAGAAGTATGTTTTTATTACGCATATATATATATATACTTTTATACAAAAAAAAATTTTTTAAGGAAAATTTTATGTATACAAGCTGTCCTAAGTCAGCAATGTTGATAATACTGAAGCATCCATTCTTTTATATTTTACTCTGTTATTTCAAATTTTCATATCTCCTTCTAAATTCTGTTGTCTTGTTATCTAGCAATTGCTATTCTTTTAAGCATTAATCATGTTAATTCATCTCTCTCTTGTAGAGAAATTCTGATTATATATATATATATATATATATGATACATATAATGTGCTTCTCTATGCTTATTACGGTGTGAATTCTAAAACATATTATCATAGTTTATATTAACGTAGAAATAAGCTGAATAAAAAAAATGATAAAAACTTTGTTCTAAATTCAGCCCTTATATTAAGATTTTGTTTTAAGTATCAGAATAACTCTAAGTTATCGATATAAATTTACAAAAAAATAATATTTTACTAATTTTTTATTCGTATTACCAATCTTTCTTGTATTATCTTGTGAGATTGATACTTTCAAAAGGTATCTGTGTAATAATGGTACCGAGAATTTGTCTAACTTAATGCCTAAATGTTTCTTTAAAGGATGATATTGTAGGCAGTAATTACTTAAATTCCTCAATTAATATTAAAACCTGAAATTTTGTTGCTTCATATAAATTTGTATATGATTAAAAATTATGCAACTTAAATTTTACTAATATTTAATACAATTATATTGATTACAAGTAAAATTTATTGTTTCGCTACATAATGTACACATCCTAGAAAAATAATTAATAGTTATTTAACTCATATTTTTAAGTTAATAAAAATTCTCAATAAAAACTATTTGACTCATCTTTAAATTATAGCGCATAATTTTAATAATCTTATGATACTATCAATGCATTCTTTTTAAATGTTAATATGATTTTATAATGTAGGAAATAAAAATAAATGCCAATTGCTACACCATATAGCTTTTATTAAAGTACGATTAATAAACTAATATGTATTTCTCAATATATATTTATAAATGTATACATTTTCTACGAAGGCGTATTTCTAAATGGATAATTTATTTTAACTCGTTGGTTAAATAATCCTTAAGCTGTTTTAATTAATTTTTAGTCTCATTTTGGTGTTAATGAATTTCTAATTACAATTGTGTTCACATATTCCTTGTGAATACGATCGCATGCGATATGTTACCCAAATGAAGGTATTTCTACATTTACTTTTCTCACTAAGTTCCAGAAACACTTAAGAATATAAATTATATTTGAATGAATTTTATAAAGTAGAGTAAATGATTCAAATTTGAATGTATGCAGTTATGAAAATATTTTTTGTTCTGTCCTTTCGAAATTGTGCATGTTTTTAGTTATTTCCCTTAATAATTGCACTTTCATTGGAGATTTATTACAAGTATACAAATATAAAAAAATGAATTTACGGGAAAAAGCATATATAAATGGTGAGGTTTCTGTAGTATCTAACTCACATACTATAATTTAAAATTTATTTTTTTATAAATATTTATCAACATACATAAAATAGAAGACTACCATTATAAAATGGGAAATATTTGGATTCAACACAGATTTATGCAGCTTTATTGCTTTCGTGTTTTCCTAAATCGTGGTTATTAAATTGCTCTTTATTATATATCAGTTTTTTATAGTCTTCAAAATAATTTCTTTTAAGATATGGTATGATTAAGAAAACGTTAAAAGAATTTCAGAGGAAGACTGTAACTGTAATATAACTGTAGACCAATGCACAATATTCACAGCATCGTGGTCTGCAATGGGTAACAAAGGGGTCAACGTCGAGTCCTTGAGCCTCGATTTGATCGAATAATAATCTTTCAAATTAATTAAGATTCTATACGCTAAATGGAAATCAGCTGCAAAGAATTCTCACGAGTTGTGTAAATATAGAAAATTCACTTGAATCTGAAAGACGTCCTCCTTCATTCAGTGGCAATTAAGTAGTAGGTTATAGAAACATATAATAAAGGAGCTTTTCGCATTCTTTCATGTAATTTAAGTAATATAGTTTGACATGTAATCTATGAAAAATAATCAGAATATATAATTATATACCGCGAGCTTAAGGAATATTTTTTTGATTTTAAGATGATATTATATATCTGTTTAACACTAGAACATCCATCGGTGTCAATTTGACACCGGAGCCTGTTTACTTTGTTCTCCTTTCCGTATTTTTGAAGGGAATTTGAAAAATTTTTGTGACTTTTCTTTTCACTATTGATTACACAGGAAAGGTTTTGTGGTTCTAGGTTAACTAGGAGTGATTTTACAGCTAAATATTCCTAGAACGTTTTCTGTGGTCATTTCGATACCAAGGCAATTTATAATTATAAAAAGCTATCGTTCAACAAAATATAGCCCACTAAGTAGATACTAATACAAAAACAAACTTCCCAAATTTCTGTCGTACATTTTTTTGACCTTGTGTCTAAGACATTCTTTACATAGTATTTATTTGCTAAACCTACTCATAAAAAACATTCATTCGATTTTTAAACTTAGCGCAGAGCAGACACCATGAAACAATCGCTCTTAGAAAAGGTCAGATAAAATTTCTAATTTGTCGCAAGAGCTTTCCGTGAATGAATTGACTCTAATTTAGATTCCGATGAAGACATAAATTGGAATGAAAGTGACTGCGATGAATCTGAAAAAAGTGCAGATGTAAGTGATAATATTCCAATAAATTCTGATGTATATGTCGCTAGGGTTGGCACAGAATGAATACCTGGTCCAACTAGTTTCGCGAAACATAATGTTTACATTAGTTTTTTATGATATAAAGGATCATAATATATGATAATTACATGAAATAGTATTAAAAATATTAAAGTTAAACCCTACTGAACAGTCCTGCAATTATTTAGTTAAAAAAATTACTTTATATATTTTACGTCGTGGTGTCAAAATGACACTAGTAGACGTTTAAGGTTAATCGAAATCCTAGACGTTCTAGTGTTAAGTGACTAATGTCCCTTTTTTAAGCATATTTATTTTCAGCGAGTTATAGCAAGGATTCTCAGAGATATAATATAAGACATAAACATACATTTTGGTGCCCATTTTGAAATCATCAAAAACTCTACTCAGATCAATATAAAATAATATTTTTGATCTACTCCTACACTCTCGGCTTTCGTTATACTCATCCATATTTAGATTTTAATATAATTTCAATACTAAAGCTCACTTGTTAGTCTTACTAAAAAATGTTGACTCTTTGTTGTCAGGTATTTGTTTACTATTAGCATTTGCCATAAAAACCTAAAAAAATATTATTGCTATTGTACTACATTTATAGTTTTGTCAAATGCTTTTAACTTTATTCAAGATAATATAATTTGTTTTTAATTATTTATTTGGTTTTATTGAAAATATGATCTAAGAAGTAAGTTATAAGAGCAACTATATTCTAAAGAAAAAATTGCAATAAAAATATTATTTTTGTTTAAATCATTATAATTCAACATATCATAGCAATTCATTGTAGTAATTTTTAGAATACAAATAAGTTTTAGACAATAAAAAAATAAATATTTTTTTTTAGAAATCTGTTGGATAAGAAGGGTAATTTAGTAGTTTTGTAAAGAAATAAAAGTTAATCTAATGTATTATATTACAAAATAGTTATTTATTTAATTTTGATTTATAATATTCGCTTATCAAATTCGTTATAAATAAAGATGTATCATTTTTAATCTTGTTATTCTCTTATTTTCATTTATATCACAATTTTACATAATAATGCAATATTACAATGGAAATAGTACATTATTAAATGTTCTAAAATTCGACAATGTTCGCCTTACATCTATTATTTAGTATTACTGAAAAAATTTATTCTATTAAAGACAATTATATGTACAGAATTAAATCAATAATCAATAATTACCTATTGCATACATATTTTTTTAATAATGGGTTTTGTAATATTTTTTATCTAAATAATAATTTCAATAATGGTGTAAATCATCATTTCTAGTACAAACATTTTTAAGAAATATGTATGATACACTAATAACCACTACATCACATTTTCACAACTACTTTTATCAATAATCTTTAGGCCATGAATATCGAGGCTTATTTTTTGTCAGAAATAATTATGTATTCGCATTTTCTACTCGATTATAAACTAATACCATATTTAACGAGGATTGGGCACTTGATTGTTTTTAATTCCTTTATTACTGTTATTTATATCTTTACTACCATTAATTTTCTACTGATCTTTTGTTAATTTTATTTATATTTTTTATTAGTTCCTTTATCTTTGTTATTATAAAGTGTATTTAATATTTTAGAAGCAGATTCATTATATTTTAAGTTAGACAACAATGACATTATTTATAATTCAAACACGACATCTGAGGAGCGTGGTTGGTTAAGCGCAGGTCTTGTACGTCAAAGTTTGTGGGTTTCCATGATGCACACATTCGACAGTGGTCATGTCCTATGATTATGCGGCATGTTAAAGATCCGTAGAGTTCGTGTTTGGCTTAGGTGCTGTCAGTATGATTAAATTTCTCCTTCCGGAGCTCAGGTGGCACCCTCTGGGGAGGAAACTTCGTGTCAAAATTGCATTATGGCAATTGGTTTCCTTCTTTATAGGACCGCACTTAAAAGTGATACCAGATGTTAATTATACCAAGCCAAAACCCTTTGAAAAAAAAACTCATCCGTACAATGATAATTCTAATATTTTAAAGAATAAATTTTACTAAGAGTACAAGTTAATTTTCCACATATCAAAAAAAATTATATATTCAAGGATATTTATATACTCAAGCCATTTTTGTAAAATTAAATTTTCCATGCAAGAATACCAAAATTTAGCTATTAAAATTTACTTTATGGGAATATAAGATTGAACATAGGAATAATTAAAAATGCACATTATTATTTTTTTTATTTCTAATGGCAAATTATGAACAGGTACAACAAATATAAACTACGCATTTTAATCATCAGAAATAAACTATTATTGTGCATTTTTAATGCTTCTTATATTCATTGAAATTTAACATCATTTAAAGATTAAAATATGTATGTAAATTTGTTTTGCATATTTTTAGATAAATTTATATAGGTAAAATATAATTACAAATTTATGCAAATAGATATATACATAAGGGAATTATTACAGAATAAAACATATAGGAAGCCATTATAATTTCTCAAAAATAATTATAACAATTAATATTTAATTCTGGAATTTCTAAGAAAAGCTAATTACTTAAGTAATGTGATGCACTTTTAGGTAATCGTGACTCAGCTAAATAAAAATTATAGAAAGAAAGGGAAAAAAACAAGTAAGAGGTAATTTCGCTGTAAATTATGTGAGTGAAGTAATTAAAATTTAAAATAAGAATTTATAGAAATCTTTATAAGTACTACTGAAAATAAACAATATTTTTTTCTTCTTATTTCTATTAAGTGTTTTATTTGGAAAAGATAGTCGCTTAAGTAAGGATTTCTTTTAAGGGGACATAATAGGAATTGTTTCATTAATTTTTTACGACATCAATCAGCAGTAATATGTATATTGCTACTTTTTCCAAGCATGCATACTATAACGTGTATATTAAAATTTATTGTTGATACATGCATGGTATTTTTACAATTGGATTTCAAATATAGCTATTCTGAAAAAAGGCATTTCTTACAAACAAAATATCAAAAATGTAAAAAAATAATAATTTTACGGATAAGCTTTTAAACATTAATTGTTTTTTCTTTCTATCCTGTTTAGCAGCTAATTAAACAAGATAAGGACATAAATTCTCTAAAGTGTATTAGGTTTTAAGGACTAGAGAACCAAAAAAAAATGATGTAAAATAAAATAAAAGAAAACCAAATATAAAATTTAGTGTTTATTGTCTTAACCATATATACTTCATCTCCTATATTTTAAGATTTGCATTAAAAGGAGAGAATAAGTATTCATATATTTGATAAGAAGAAATAAGATGGTATATTAAGATGTAGAAAATGTTTTAATTTGGGAATAGTTCAGTTTCTGCGAAATAATAACCAAATTATTCTAAATAAAATTAATGTGGTATTTTCTGCTTGAACGAATTAATGTAATTTTTTTTCTGATTGTTTCACATACCAGTTAAGATCAGAAATGGGTGCTGATGCTGGTCAAACAAGATACATCAGGAAAAACAAGAGTTTTTAAAACCAAACTTATTATAAATATAGCTAGCTCACAGTACAAGGGGAAAGTGATTAAAAAAAAGAGCCTTCTGCAAAATGAAGAGGAGGATGAAATCAGTATTGTGTGCTGCTGCCATAGATGAGAATAACTGCTGTTATTAGCTCGGAATTTATAAAAGTGAAGAAAGCAACAGCATAGTCAGTTGTTCTCTAATCATTGATCAGTCATATTCGATGAACAATAGCATTGAAGAAAAGGTAAACCTAATGTGGCAGTGCAATCAAGAGGGGTGAAGAAGTTTTAACATTGCGTGCCGCATGAGGTCAAGCATTGTTTAGTCGGAATGTGGTAGAAGGGAAATTTCTGAAAAAAATAGAGCAGAAACTCTAGTCCAACTTTTATAATACCTCCAACTGTTAAATTGCTATGACTTAATGCGTGAAAAAATGTTATAAACCGATGGTTTTACCATGAAATTATCGATCATCAATGTATTAAAAGTGAATAATAAAATTTATTAGAATATATATAAATATAAGTTTTTATAATGTATATGGAATTATAACAAAAAAAATATTTTGCTTGCTAAAAGAACAAAGAAAAAAAAATTACAATAAACCTATCAATCATAAGCAATTAAATTCAAATATGAATTTCAGTAATAAAACATTCCATTTTTGTGAAGACAATGGTGAAAGATGTATAATATCGTTGCATTTATTCGTATAAGTTATTATTGTTTGAAAATCCTTAAGTAATAGATACTCATACAAAACAGGACACGTTCAACTGTCACGTAAAATCATATAATACTAAGAACTTTTCTCACAACTCTACATTCGGAACAAATATTGTGTTTGAGAATTTAAGAAGCATTTTTTATGGAAAAACCAATATATATATTTTATATCTTATAATAAAATAATTTTCGTATAATTGGGACTCATTTACAATATCTGTTTCGAAACGTCAAAGCCATATGATATGGTGCGTAGCTTTCTTCCTCCATTTAAAGGCTGTCTAGTTTACCGAACTAATAGCATACACCTTGTTCTACAAACAATTGCTGAGACCATTCAGCTGTTGACATAGGAATTAGTAATCTTTTGCTCAAACAATGGCTCAATATAACATCAGTTCTGAAATATAAATGCTTTATCATTCATTGCTTAATATATAAAAAGGACATTACGAAAAAAAGGGAAAAAACAGTCATTTTTAAAAACAATGGCTCAATATATAATAAGTTCTGAAATACATATGCGTTATTATTCATTGCTTAAGGGGTCTCAGGACCCTTAACATATATCTGTGCACTCGAAAAAAATATCCTTCTTGAAACCAATGTAACTTAGCAATAAAGTAAAACAATCATTTGAAATTTTTATCACATGATAATCACATATATTTACATTCGTTCTCAAATTTCCGGAGAATTTGAGAAAAATTTTTAAAATTTATAAGAAAATAAAAATTGGAAAATTTTTCAAAAATTTGAAAATTAGTATTTTACCGCGCGCAAGATTCTGAAGTATAAAATTGATCAAAAATTACAAAATTAACTTTACTTGGTATAAAAATGTTCACTTTCAAAGTTATACTAACTTTTAAAAAATTTAGAGAAAAAATATATTTTTTAAATACAATTACAACAAAATTTTTAAATTTTAAGAAAAAAATAAATTAAAATTCAAGTAAAAAAATTTTATTAAAATTTTTTTTGAAAATTGAAGTATAAGTTATGAAGAGCCATATTTTGAACACGTGTATGAAGTTTCAAATCGATATCATGAATAGTTTCTGAGAATTTCTGCGCGCAAGCTAAAATTTATTGTTTTGAGAAAAATGAAGTTAAAGATACGAAAGAGATAGGGATTTTGTTTAAATTTCTCTAGTTATTTCTCAATAACTTCGGAACTTTTTATAGTATCAACAACATTTTGGTATCAAAATGCTCAGAAATGTTAAGGCGTTAACATATATTTGTTTTTCAAAAAATTGAAAAATTTGCAATTAAAGAGTCCTTACAGGCCTTAATATATAAAACGGAAAATAAAAAAAGGAGGAAAAAAAACATAGTCATTTTCTTAAGAATGTACTCAGATTTTTATGAAAGAAAAATTGGTTTCGAAAGGTGGAATAATTAGCCTCCATAGCATCTCAAATTAGCTCATGAATCGTTCATGAAAGAGTGTAAATTATGATCCTAGAAGATAACATATAGTCAAATTTACTCCATTTTTTATTTTAACTGCGCTGTAAGAGTCAAGCAGTCTATTCAAAGGAATTATAGTTGGCATTTCAACGATCACGCATCCTTGGAACTGTCTGATTCATAAAATTATTAAATGCTGCATGCAGAATGTAAAATAATCTAATACAATAGAACGTCGTTATCCAACGTTTATTATCCGGAGGTCAAATATCCGAACCAAAGTCCGGATACGTTTTAAACAGTGCAGTGCTCCACAGTTGTTTCTAGAGAGGCCAAAAGTGACGGGGAAACCCCAAGGTGAGGGATATTTGGGGAATTTAATGTGGTATATATAGGCGATTATTAGGTCAGTTTGTTTCCAAGTGAGGGGGTGTATACATGATATTTTGTTGAGTTTAGTTAATGTAGAAACCTGGATGGCATGCTATGCATAAGACTGTGGATTTCAAATGATAAATGATGACGAGATTGTGATATCCGTGCAAAAAAAATCCGACCCTGTCGACGATGAAATGGATGAAGACGAGGACAACGATAACGAAAGTAGCAAATGCTGACTCGTTTTCTGTGTTAGAGACAGCTATTAAGTGGTACAAACAAAAATCAGAGTACTGTCCTACTCAACAACTGCTGCTGATGAGAACCAGAGACCTTGCATTGAAAAAACGAAGGTGTACAATGGTACAGCAAAAAATAAGTGATTATTATCCCCAATGAAGGTAAAATTGTGACATTTTGCACCTATTTTGGTTTTTCTTCAAGAACGTTTCCCGAATGTGATGATTTTCAATATTTGTATATTGTCCAGTTTCATATACTGCGTGGATCGCATTCAATTTTCGGTTATCCGAATAATCGCGTATCCGAACGGTGTCCGGTTCTAATTGATTCGGATAAACGACGTTCTACTATAATAGAAAAAAAACCTCGTGTGTCGGCTCCGACCGATGACTGGATTTTACTCCTTAAGTACGGTTGTCTTTGATTATATAGTAGGCAAAAGAGTAAATAAACTCATCTCATAATACTGCATGTAACCATGCATGTATTTTCTTTATTTAATTCACATTTTTCATATTGATTTGGTAAAATAATATATATATATATATATATCAATATATACAATACAACAATATAATATATATACAATGTAAGTGGAAGTACATGATTCTAACGGGGTATATTGGTTGTGTTGTTGAATTAAAGTTTATTTTTGATAATCATTTTTCGTTACTTTGCTTTTCAACGCAACAAAACAGTATTAAATATATACCGCCAAATTTGGCGATTTTTAGTTGTTGTAGTCAATTTCTTTGTCAAAAGAGCTAAGGCATGAATTGTCGCTTGGCTCGAAAACGGGTTTTCAACGCCAATTACGTTAAAATGAGAAACGCTAGTAAATGTAATTTGCGAATTCCTTTTTGAAAATTCTAATTTTTTAGGACTTAAATTTTAATATATACTCTCCAAATTACCCTAATAGATAATAAATAATAGTAGTTTTTAAAACAAAAAAATATAAGAAAAAAATATTTAAGCGAGTTTTTTAAAAAGTGTATTAGACGAAAAGCACATTTTTTTAAATGCAAAATTTTTAAGCAATTGTTTTAATCTTTAAACAAAACATGGATAACAACACTTGACACTTAGAAAAAAAAGTTTCGTGTGATTATGTTAATAAATAATGAAGTTATTCCATGTTAAGTTAAATTTTTTAAATATTTTTCGAAAAATCTTAACAAAAGAAGGTTTTTATATTTCCTATTTTAAATAACTGATTCTAAAAGAAAGAAGTATGAACTTTTTTAGTACAGACTTTTGATACATTCTAATTGTAAGAAATTCGTGCAGAACGATTGAAAACTCTTTTCATAAAAATGCATCAATATTGGCTCATTTAAAAAAAAAAATCTTGAAAAATGCAAAATTTTGTTATTTTGTGAAATAAAATTATACTGGAAAAGAAAGATCGCAATTTTAAAAATGAAGAAAAAGTGTAGAAACTCTTCCTTTTTTCTCCGGACTGAGATTTAGCTCATGCGGACAGAGAAGCGAGCGTAACGATTTTAGTTAACGAATTTCTTAAATTTCACTCCTCATAATATTTACTTTAGATAAATTCAGAACATAAACTTGGAACTATTGTAATAACATTTGCCGCAGCACCCGCTTCAATATTACCAATATATCATGTATTACATTGTCAATCATAATGTATTCAGTGAATCAGAAATGTCGAATTTTTGAAGATATTTACGTTCAGAATAGTATTATAATTCAAAATGAATTCTTAAGACCACAAAAGCTGCTAAAATTTTAAAAGTTAAACTTGATATTTTACATGTCTTACAATCAAGTTCAATAACTTCGAAGTATGTTCTGAAGTGCCCTTTTATATGATAAGCTGGTGCATTTGATTGTCAATTACGGTGAACCGATTATCTCTTAGCACTACAGGCATACAATTTAACAAGATAATTCAATCGGTGGTACTACTATTTTTATTTATTTATTAAGTTTTTATTTTCTTGTAAAAAGCACAAAACTGGCAAACTAAATGCTTATATCTCTCCTGAAGAAAAAAAACAAGTTTGCATTCTGAGCAAATTATTACAAGTATTGATGCTTCTTGGATACTGGTTAGCATATGACAATATATATTCTAGATAATATAGATGGCACAAATGAAAACTAAATTGGATAACAGATGTATAATAACTAAAATTAACCTACATTCTAATGAATAGTTCAGTTTATAAAATTGTATCTTCTGTAAAAACAAGTAATTTAAATTTTCTGAAATTTTTAGATTTCCTTTGCCTATGTATACACCCTTTATCTGCTGGCTTTCGACCCATTTAGATTCTTCCTCTGAAACGTTTCATCTTTTGTTTATATCAGCACGCACATCGATTTCATATAAAACAAAACTTTCTCAAATTAAATAAAAACAGAGCATTTTGAGTATGGATTATCGAATAAGGAAATAATAAGTAATTTAGTATCAAGAAAAAAAAGCTTTATAATGAAAAGAATGCCCAACCAATTTACTGAACATTTTTTAAATTAACATTTAAGGGGATTTTTTAATTAATGTGCATTAGAAGAAAGTGTATTTAGTGGTAAGCTAAATGAAATACAAACCACTTAAGCATCTAAAAAAATACAGCTTTATCAACTAATCAAATACTTTGTTTTTAAAAGAGAAATGCAAAATTTTTCATTACCTTCTTAAACCATCGTCAGAATCTAATGAATCAAAATTAATTAGTGAAGACATTTCAGCTAATGAATGCTTATTAGGATGTTTTCGAAAGAGCTTGAGGCTATGAAATTTATACGACGATGAAATTAATTATTGTTTTTAATATCGGAAATTTTTCTTGAATTCAATGTCTATAATTAGTGGCTTTTTAATTAGATGGAGTTTCAAAATACAAGTGGCTGAAATAAATGCATAAGGAGAAATTTGCATTGCGTAAATTATCTGTTTGAGATCCACTACATTAAATTATTCAGTGTTTTTTATTTTTCCTTTAGTGATACAGTTTATTGTTTATAAAGATGATTATTATTTAGGTAGCTTAACATTGTAGATAACATTAATAAATATTAATTATAAATTACATTAAAATATAATTATAAATTCCATTAAACTATTAATTGCAATTGTATTAATAAATATAAATTATAAGTATTAATATTAAATTTAAATTGCATTAATGAATATATTAATTAAAATTGCATTAATAAATATTTATTAAAATTGCATTAATAAACATTAATATTAAATATAAATTGCAATAATAAATATGAATTAACATTGCCTTAATATATATTAATTAAAATTGTACTACTAAATATTAATTAAAAATTACATAGATTATCATAATAAATTGATCAGTACAGAAATTTTATTTATTTCCATTCTTGGCCAAAAACTAGCGATTTAAGAAACCTTGCTCTTTTTCTTTGGTGATATGGACCTGTTTTCTGGTGAGGTGGAACCTCGCTCCTCCCTAAAGGCTTTTTTTTGTTTTAAGTTTGACTCTGATCGAATATATTTCCAGATAGAGCTTTTGTCAGATATATCAGAATTTACCAGATGTGTCTGAAGATAATTCTTGGCATCATTCATTCGGCATTGAAAATATATATTAATGGCAGCATGGGGGACTGGGGTATTTTCAGAATTGAATTGCATATTGAGACACCAGATTATGTATTTGACAGATTAGAAATAATAACTACTATTCTTTTTTTAGGTCGGAACTTATTACTCTATAATGGACTGCAATTCCTTGACACTGCTTCCGAACTTGCCTTCAGAGACATTTTGATTCCAACGGAATGTCGTGATACTATGCAACATCTTTCTCATCGGACGTCTGTTAGGGATTAAGACGTCTAAATATTCTGGATCTTGAGATTGCGCTTTCTTGTAGACACTCTATAGGCTTTCAATGGGTTCCCTTTCATATTGAATTGAATGGTAATGAAATAGCTGATAGTTTGGCCAAGTCGGCCACTGCTGACACCATGCAGGATAGTGTTTGCCTAACTTTTATTGAAATCTCTTCTACTAAAAGAATGGAACTAAACGTACTCTGAAGAATAAAGCCTACTCACACTAGGTATTTTAGAAAAAGTCTTCATTGATGTCATTAGCTCAATATTCCAATGAACCAGGAGACGGTTCTATCGCGCTTTTTGAATGACTACATCAGTGTTTCTCAAACTGTGGGGCGCGCCCCCTAGGGGGGCGTGATAACCTTAAAAGAAGGTGCGAGCATATCGAAAATAAAAGTTTCAAAAAATTAATTTACTGCATTGAATTAAAACGAAATATTTTCTGACATAGTAAAAAATACACATTTATACACTGATATAATTTATATATATATCATCTGGCAATATTACGTCACCTCCACTTCAAGCTATCTTAATCTGTAACCAAATAAAAAACACTTTATTTGTGCTGTAATCGCACGATACATATTTTTTTCACTACGTTTTCTTTTTAAACATAAAATTCTACGCTTTCAAAGAAAAACAAAACCCATACCCAGAGAAAAAGTGTAGGAAGATAAGAAAATCATCACTGTCATTTAGGGAAGTTGTAAATAATGTATTTCTGTTGAGCTTTATCAATGTGAAAGATTTTTAAGATTTTTGAAAAATTGAAGCATTATTTAGGATATTTATTTTTGCGAGCATTTTGAAACCCATAAAGCATAGTGAAAAATGTTTTACACAATTCTTTTTTAAAACTAACATCCATATTTTTACATTGAATACACTTCCAACCTGAAAGTAGTCACACGAAGCGCTAAGTCACCCCAGGCACACGAAATCGTTAATTCAGGAAAAACTGTGTATTTTTGCTACCAATGACCCTGACAATATCCTCCTATGTGAAAGTCTTCAAAGGAACTAAAATGTATTTGTCACATATCTCCCTCTTTTTTTTGGAGTGGCAAAAATTTTTTTACAAAATTTAAGAAAAACCGATGAACATGAGTTGAAAATGAAAA
>BMAO01010376.1:0-69299 GCA_019973975.1 Trichonephila clavata
TAGAGATACGCTACAAAATGGGTTTCGTGAAAGGTGCCCCAAGTGGCGTTGCGGGGACTTAAGGGGCGTTATAAATAATTGTTTATGTTTAAAATACTCAATGTAATATTTTGAAATTGGGTTAGCAGATTCCTTTCATACAGTAGAGATCCGCTACAAAATGAGTTTGGTGAAAATCGTCACCAAGTGGCGTTGCAGGGGCTTAGGGGGCGTTATAGATAAATATTTTCATTTTTAAACTATTTGACGCACTGTCTTTAAATTTGATAAATAGATTCCTTTCGTAGAATAATGATCAGTTACAAAACGGGTTTTGTGAAAACAGACTTCTAAGTGGCGTTGCGGGGGATTAAGAGGCGTAATAGATAAATATATCCGTTTTTAAACTACTTCACCTACCTGCTTGAAAATTGGTAGGTAAGTTCTTTCATGGAGTAAATATCCGCTACAAAATGGGTTTTTTAAAAAATTGACCCCAAGGGGTGTTGCGGGGGTGGGGGGTTTAAGGGGCGTTATAAATTCCGATTTTTTTAACTATTAGACGTACAGTCTTGAAACTTAGTAAGCAGATTCCTCTCATAGGGTAGAGATACGCTACAAGATGGGTTTCGTGAAAATTGCCCCCAAGTGGCGTTCCGGGACTTAAGGGGCGTTATAGATAATTATTTCCATTTTTAAACTATTAGACACAGTCTTTATATTTGAAAAAAAGATTTCTTTCATAGAGTAGAGATCAGCTATAAGAAGGTTTTGGGAAAAATAGACCTCTAAGTGGCGTTGCGGGGGATTAAGTGGCGTAATAGATAATTTTTTTCATTTTTAAACTAATTGACCTACCTGTTTGAAAATTGGTAGGAATGTTTCTTTCATGGAGTACATATCCGTTACAAAACGGGTTTGGGGAAAATTGACCCCAAGGGGTGTTGCGGAGGGTTAAGGGCAGATATAAGTAATTATTTCTATTTTTAAACTATTAGACGCACAGTCTTGAAATTTGGTGAGCAGATTCCTCTCATAGGATAGAGATACACTAGAAAATGTGTTTTGTGAAAATAGACCCCTAGGTGGCGTTGCGGGGGTTCAAGGGGCGTTATTGATAATTTTTTTTGCATTTTTAATTTATTGGACGCACAAATTTTGCTAAGCAGATTCCTTTCATAGAGTGCAATTCCCCTACAAAATGGGTTTTCTGAAAACAGACACCGAAGTGGCGTTGCGGAGGCTCAAGTGGCGTTATAGATAATTATCCCCATTTTTAAACTATTAGACGTACAGTCTTGAAATTTGATAAGCAGATTCCTTTCGTAGAGAACCGCTACAAAATGGGTTTTGCGAATATCAACTACCAAGTTTAATTTTGGGAGATTAAGAAGCGTAATCGATAAATATTTCCATTTTTAAACTATTTGATCACCCTGCTTGAAAATTGGTAAGCATGTTTCTTTCATGGAATATAATTCCTCTAACAAAGAGTAAAAACGAAAATTGACCACTAAGGATGGTTGCGAGGGTCAAGAGGAGTTACAGAAAAATATTCCTGTTTTTAATTGTTAGACCCATATACTTGAAATTTTTTAAGCATGTTTCTTTTGTTGAATAGGGATGCACTAAGAATGTATTTTAAGTAAATAAAGTTCTGCGGAGGGGTTCAGGGGTTACTGGGACGTATTGACACAAAAAAATCCTTTTTTTCGAGCTACAAGGACTATAATAATGAAATTTGGTTTGCATTTTTCTTTTGTTGAATTGAAATCCGCTAAGAGAGGTTATTTTGGAAAACGGCTCTCAACACACACGGGATTACGGGGATATTGATAGTAAAACTTATGTTTTCTTCTGTTTGATTTAGACTTGAAATTTGGCTTGCATGTTCAATTTACGGAGTAGAGATCCACCGCGAAAATTGGTTTTGCGGGAATCCACTTGGTTTTTGGGTTACGAAAGAGCAAACATCATTCTATACTTCAATTTTAGAGATTTTTAGAAAATACAAATTAGATGAGTTCTGACCTTTTTATTTATCAAGAGGTGACAGTTACAGGTCTAAATATATTTTTCAATACAATCGAATTCTTAATGATAGGACTTAGATATCAATAATTTATACATAAGCAGTAAAAATTTATAAAACATCATGAAATACCCAGCGAAGCGGGCGGGTAACAGCTAGTCTTTAGTATATCAGGAGAACGAAAGTACTAAACATCATTTGAGACAAATTCACAATTTCATACAGAATTGGGCACCTTTCCTGCTCAAATAACAGAAATGAATAAATTGCTGATGCATAGAAAAATCCAAGGTTGAGAACATTTGAATGATTCCTTCCCTAATTTATCTCATCAGACAAATTGTGTCATCTTTAGCATATCAGGAGAACGAAAGTACTGAACATCATTTGAGACAAATTCACAATTTCACACAGCATTGGGCAAGTGGCGCCTTTCCTGTTCAAATAACAAAATGAATAAATGGCTGACAAAATCAAAAATCCAAAATTCGAGACCATTTAAATCCTTCCTTCATTAATTTATCTCATCAGACAAGTAGTGTCATCTTTAGCATATCAGGAGAACGAAAGTACTGAACATCATTTGAGACAAATTCACAATTTCACACAGAATTATGCACCTTTCCTGCTCAAATAACAAAATAAATAAATGGCTGACACAAAGCAAAATCCAAATTCGAGACCATTTAAAATCCTTCCTTCATTAATTTATCTCATCAGACAAGTAGTGTCATCTTTAGCATATCAGGAGAACGAAAGTACTGAACATCATTTGAGACAAATTCACAATTCCATACAGAATTATGCACCTTTCCTGCTCAAATAACAAAAATAAATAAATGGCTGACACAAAGCAAAATCCAAATTCGAGACCATTTAAATCCTTCCTTCATTAATTTATCTCATCAGACAAGTAGTGTCATCTTTAGCATATCAGGAGAACGAAAGTACTAAACATCATTTGAGACGAATTCACAATTTCATACAGAATTGGGCACCTTTCCTGCTCAAATAACAAAAATGAATAAATGGCCGACACAAAGCAAAATCCAAATTCGAGACCATTTAAATCCTTCCTTCATTAATTTATCTCATCAGACAAGTAGTGTCATCTTTAGCATATCAGGAGAACGAAAGTACTAAACATCATTTGAGACGAATTCACAATTTCATACAGAATTGGGCACCTTTCCTGCTCAAATAACAGAAATGAATAAATTGCTGATGCATAGAAAAATCCCAATTCGAGACCATTTAAATCCTTCCTTCATTAATTTATCTCATCAGACAAGTAGTGTCATCTTTAGCATATCAGGAGAACGAAAGTACTGAACATCATTTGAGACAAATTCACAATTTCATACAGCGTTGGGCAAGTGGCACCTTTCCTGTTTAAATAACAAAATTGAATAACTAGCTGACACAAAGCAAATTCCAAGTTTGAGAACATTTGAATGCTTCCTTCACTAATTTATCTCATCAGACAGATTGTGTCATCTTTAGTATATCAGGAGAACGAAAGTACTAAACATCATTTGAGACAAATTCACAATTTCATACAGAATTATGCACCTTTCCTGCTCAAATAACAAAAATAAATAAATGGCTGACACAAAGCAAAATCCAAATTCGAGACCATTTAAATCCTTCCTTCATTAATTTATCTCATCAGACAAGTAGTGTCATCTTTAGCATATCAGGAGAACGAAAGTACTGAACATCATTTGAGACAAATTCACAATTCCATACAGAATTATGCACCTTTCCTGCTCAAATAACAAAAATGAATAAATGGCCGACACAAAGCAAAATCCAAATTCGAGACCATTTAAATCCTTCCTTCATTAATTTATCTCATCAGACAAGTAGTGTCATCTTTGGCATATCAGGAGAACGAAAGTACTAAACATCATTTGAGACGAATTCACAATTTCATACAGAATTGGGCACCTTTCCTGCTCAAATAACAAAAATGAATAAATGGCCGACACAAAGCAAAATCCAAATTCGAGACCATTTAAAATCCTTCCTTCATTAATTTATCTCTCAGACAAGTAGTGTCATCTTTAGCATATCAGGAGAACGAAAGTACTAAACATCATTTGAGACGAATTCACAATTTCATACAGAATTGGGCACCTTTCCTGCTCAAATAACAGAAATAAATAAATTGCTGAAACAAAGAAAAATCCAAATTCGAGACCATTTAAATCCTTCCTTCATTAATTTATCTCATCAGACAAGTAGTGTCATCTTTAGCATATCAGGAGAACGAAAGTACTGAACATCATTTGAGACAAATTCACAATTTCACACAGAATTATGCACCTTTCCTGCTCAAATAACAAAAATAAATAAATGGCTGACACAAAGCAAAATCCAAATTCGAGACCATTTAAATCCTTCCTTCATTAATTTATTTTCATCAGACAAGTAGTGTCATCTTTAGCATATCAGGAGAACGAAAGTACTGAACATCATTTGAGACAAATTCACAATTTCATACAGAATTATGCACCTTTCCTGCTCAAATAACAAAAATAAATAAATGGCTGACACAAAGCAAAATCCAAATTCGAGACCATTTAAATCCTTCCTTCATTAATTTATCTCATCAGACAAGTAGTGTCATCTTTAGCATATCAGGAGAACGAAAGTACTAAACATCATTTGAGACGAATTCACAATTTCATACAGAATTGGGCACCTTTCCTGCTCAAATAACAAAAATTGAATAAATGGCCGACACAAAGCAAAATCAAATTCGAGACCATTTAAATCCTTCCTTCATTAATTTATCTCATCAGACAAGTAGTGTCATCTTTAGCATATCAGGAGAACGAAAGTACTAAACATCATTGAGACGAATTCACAATTTCATACAGAATTGGGCACCTTTCCTGCTCAAATAACAGAAATGAATAAATTGCTGATGCATAGAAAAATCCCAATTCGAGACCATTTAAATCCTTCCTTCATTAATTTATCTCATCAGACAAGTAGTGTCATCTTTAGCATATCAGGAGAACGAAAGTACTGAACATCATTTGAGACAAATTCACAATTTCATACAGAATTGGGCACCTTTCCTGCTCAAATAACAAAAATGAATAAATGGCCGACACAAAGCAAAATCCAAATTCGAGACCATTTAAATCCTTCCTTCATTAATTTATCTCATCAGACAGATTGTGTCATCTTTAGTATATCAGGAGAACGAAAGTACTAAACATCATTTGAGACAAATTCACAATTTCATACAGAATTATGCACCTTTCCTGCTCAAATAACAAAAATTAATAAATGGCCGACACAAAGCAAAATCCAAATTCGAGACCATTAAATCCTTCCTTCATTAATTTTATCTCATCAGACAAATTGTGTCATCTTTAGCATATCAGGAGAACGAAAGTACTGAACATCATTTGAGACAAATTCACAATTTCATACAGCGTTGGGCAAGTGGCACCTTTCTGGCTCAAATAAAATTGTATAAATGGCTCTCATAAAACACCCTAAGGAAGGGAAAATTTAATTGTATATATTACATTCCATATTAAAACATTTGAGATCCAAGAGTAGAAATATGACTGGAAATATTAATTCATAATTTTATATTATCAAATTGTATAAAGTGTAAGGTTTTAAAATAGAATTCTAGTAATTGGAATTGCAATTAATTTTTTGCACAGAATTTATACACAATTCATATCAATATACTTGTTTTTTTTTTCAACAAAAATATAAAATCAGAAAATCATATCAATCATTTTGAACATTGTCAGGTAGAACTTGTGAATACTTAATAGGGAGAAATAAAGACAATTTACATATGCATAAAAAGGCGATTTAGTATTGATTTTTCATGGCAATCTCGCCAAAATGGCAACTTCTTCTACGAACGAGATTTAAAGAAAACAGCGTAGTGAAAATGTTGCCTGCGCAAAAAAAATGGCGGCCAAATCACTGAAAACGATAATCACACAGTCTTAGAAGAACATTTACTCTCTTTCATATTAAAATCAAAATCACTGACTCACCCACAAATAAACCTGAACTAAAATCTCATTCGACTCAATTAAAAAAAAAAACCTTTCTCACACTCCTTTTGACGTCATGCATTTGTCCTTTCACCTTAGATTTACACCTCCACTTATATCGTGCCTTTCAACCAATTTCATATCCTTACCACATTTACAACACTCATATCTATCCGCAATGAAACCCGCTTTCATACAAAATTCAAACGTTTCCTTCCCTTTTCTAACCCATAAAAATACCTTAAATTAACATTCTCATACCACATAACATTCTCACAAAACATTCTCGCACTTACCTCAGACATTCCCCATGCAACAGAAATTTAACGAAAAGAACGCAGTAGCTAAAGACTAAAAAAAACACAAGTACAACGTTGGTCGAACGAAAATTTAAATAATGGCGGCTACATTTTGTTGTCCAATAGGGTTACTGTAATTACCTGTCGGGTCCAGATGGGGGTTGCCATATAAAAAGATCTATCGCCAATTTTAAAAAATCGCGCCAAGGGTGACTGTACAGTAAATCTGTTCCAATTTTTATTTTAAGAGTGATTCAGAACTGTAATGAATATAAATTAAACATACACAAGGAGGAATATTAAAGTTTAATGCTTGTAAAAGAAAAGTATCAAAAATAAGAAATTAAATGCAAATTTCAAGCTTCCATTACAAGATTCTATCAATCCTTCATTCACACAAAAAAACAATCATTACATTTTTACCTTTTATTCAGAAAAAAATCCATCTGTCGTGTTTTTACGAAGAAAACGTGGTTTCTAAAACAGCTTCAACAAGTAAAATTGAAAAGGCCTCGTTTCTAAAATGCTACAGTGGCAAAGAAATCAAATATGAATGCCTTAGGCTGATGAACTAACGATCTTCATTTCTCTCAAAAACAAATTATTTTCATATTTCAGACATCCATACCTACCGAAATATTTTCAATTGTTTCCTCATTCACAAAGCAAGCATTTCTTTCTTACATCCTTCAAAAGAAAAATTATCCAATCGTCAAGCTTCAAAAAAGAAAACGTGGTATCTATAAAACTTCAAGAAAAAAGAAAAAACTGTTGCTTCTAAGATGCAATAGTGAGAAAAAACATTGTCTAAATTGAATTTATCAACACATCTTCCTTTCTCTCTAACAAATATTCTTTCAGCAGTTGTTTCAGTTAAATAAAAAAAGAGAAAAATCCACTCATTCCTTAATTTCAGCTTTCCTATAAAAATCTTACACATCTTCAAGTTGACCATCAAGGGAAAAAATTACCGCTGTCCAAAAAATCAGGCCCGAATGGGTTTACTGTTCCCTAAATTTTGCATGGCTACCGTATTGTTGACTTTATCGCCAATTTTTTGGTGCCAAAAAATTTGTCACCAAGAAGTGTGCCCTGCTAGGATCTACCCTACATTTGCATTATTTTTGAAACTTCAATTTTTTTTTCCAATTCTTTTGTTGCTTATGCCACCTGATCGACAGTAACATCAGTTCAAGGTCCCCGAAATTCATCGCGGCTAAAGGCTAGAATTTTACGGCTGTTGTTAGCCTAAGCTTTTGAGCCACATTAAGGTGACAGTGCGATTTTGTTCCGGTACAACACGATAGATGGCGACACCATTCGGACCCACTGATTTAACGAGCACGTTCTCCGTATATACTCGGTGGGCATTTGGTGGCATCAAACCCAGACCTTCCAGTCTGGAGTCCAATGCTCAAACCACTAGGCTACACACTGCCTCTTTCCAATTCTACAGAGAACAATAACGATCAAGTACAAAATTCTGTTGTATGATCAAAACAAAAAGAAAATTTAATATAGAAAGACCAATAAAAGATCAGATTGTTTTGCAGTTATGTAATCAGAATAATATACTATAGCTGACGTCTTGCTTATATTTCATTTGTATCATCAAGGACATACAATAGGAACAAATGAGAGCATAAATGTGTCAACATACCTAATTTAATTTTAAAAGAAATCAGCCATATAAGTTAAGTATAACTTCAAGATTTCTTGACAACTAGTAATAATGGTCTTTACAATCAAATCACTAACACACAACTTTTCAATTAATTAAAATTTTCGAAGGAGTAAGCTTATACGCAAAATAAAACTATCTGGAGAAAAAACACAAAAAAGTCAAACATTATGTCAGCGATAAGTGAAAGATGCATCAAATGCTCCCTCAACTCTCAATATGAAAAGACTTGCGGCCATGGGCTCTAGGGAAAAAGTAGATCCTACTTCCAACCCTTTCAAGTAGGCATATATATACCACACTGATAAATACCCATACCCATAAAAAATGTACATAATTCATGATGTTGGGTACTGTGTATTAGTGTTGTCATAGCAAAATTTGTGCCACATAAATCACACCATATCAAAACAACAAAATTATTCGCGTTTTATTTGGAAAAAACAATCGGTCAGATTTAGATAAAAAATGATGTTATTCTCAAAACACAAATTTGTCTGCAGTGACTTCAATACACAAGTCCCCAATGCAAACCTGAGCACAAAACCAACTGCCACTTTACTACTAGATAAGTAATGAAGGTGTATGGCGATAGGTCTAAACATGACATGACATACCAATGCAGTGTTTTCAATGTTCTAGGAAGTGTAGAGTTTGAAATTACCAATTTTTAGAAATGTCTGGGAATATCGATTAAAACTATTCAGGCCATGATCTCATTGAGAACAAGACGAGGCCTCTTACCAGAGGACAAAACTTTAAAATGTCTTTGTCTGCAGGAATTGACAAAAAATTAACCATATCAATCTTCATTCTATAATTACAATTACATTGTACACAAAAAAAAAACATAGTGATCAAGAAAAACCAATTATGAATTCAACAGTACTTACATTTTGGAAAGTTTAGATGCTGCTCCACCAGTTACTTTTGACACTCGAAGTGAAGCCAGTTCCTGCTTCAACTCCTCTAGTTGCTTTATTACTTCATCCTTCTTTTTACCTCGCAATTCACGCGCCCTAACTTTAGCCTATAAAACAGTAAATTCGACAAAATTTTAACATATACCAATGTCATTCAGATTAAAATAGACGTCTCATTACTATAAACAACATTTAAAATACCACTTATAGTACAGCCCAGTTTGATATAACGTATAAAACAACATAAATTCATACGACATTACGTAAAAATACTATGAAAAAGCGTGAGATACAAATATTAAGCACGAAAACATAAATTCCATTAGGCATCACACACACACAAATAAGCACAATAATTCCCAATCCAACAAAATCTTGTGGGATATATCTTTCACTGTACAATACTGAAACGTTTCACATAAAATACATTTGGATAAACAATAATTTGTAATTATTTGTTTAAAATATTGTACTTACCATTTTTTAATTTATATATACAAAATGTGTATCTTCACAAACTCTAGTTTATTTTAACGTGCTTACTATATCAAGCACGATTCCCGAGATGAGATGTTTTACTGCTGCTCAGATGATAAACTACAAGTTTTTGTTAGATTCTGGTAATGTGCAAAAATCAGAGATGTCAGTTAAGTTGCCTTACCAACGGTAGAACAAACTTGGAGAAATAAAAACAACGATGTGAAAGTATGTACATATAATAAAAAGATGTTTAATATTTTCCTTTTCTGAAATGGAAAAAAATTATTTCATTAAAAAATATTTCACACACAAAAGGATACTTGAATAATGTCTGAGGGACTTCAGCTCAACAAAAATTACTGCGCAAAATCGAAAAATTAAAAGCACGAATTTACAAAATCGAACATTCTACCTTTCGTAATTACAAAAATCCCACCTTCTCCGTTTGTTAATATCATCCTCATTTCGGGGGAAATTGTAAACTTGAAAAATGCGTTCCGCCTCGTAAATTTCAGAGAAACGGAAACGGCGAAGAATACAGGCAACATGTTCTTTACTGCAAACATCACATCACCTATTTATACGCGACCAAATAATCAATTTGACTGTTTTAACCCGCTAACAGCCGAGAAAAATTTACGAAATTCATCCCCCCCCCCTAGTGCCACATACGCACGTTGTTACGCAGTTTATTGGGGAGAAAGAGAAAAAGCATGTTTTCCCCCCAAACAAATGTTGACTTTCACTTTAAAAAAGAAAAGAAAGGAAAGTATAAAATAATAAAATGAAAATGAAAAATTCAATCTCTAGAGTTAGAATACAATAAAAAAATAAATTATAGCTTTTTTTTCTCTTATGTGATACATCCTAAAACATGGTTGAACAAATAAACCAGTATCACATTCATTGCATTCGTAAAAAAATTAAAAAGCTCCTATTACACAAGGTAAGCGTAAATGACGGTAAATAAAGAATAGAAGAGAGCACACTCAAACGAAAAAACAAGAAAAACTGCTTTGCATCATCTTTCCTAGAATATACCCTTTCAAATTCCTTCCCAACCTCTTTTCCAAAATAAGTAAATTCTTTAGAAACACTGTCAATGTCATGTTATTGTATTCCAAAGCAGTAGGACTAGTTTTAAACAGAACAGCCCAATACAAAATGTCCTCCTTTGTAAGAACAAGTATACAGGTCTAGGGCACTAAAGGCAACAGCTCAGCAGGATGTGTATACACACCCGCGGCACTTAATGGGTTAATCGATGTCGGATCGGACAGATCCATTCTTTCGGCAAATAACTACCAAAAAAGAAGTACTACCTAGCAAAACATTTTCGCGGCAATCTCGTCGCCAATTAATGTTTATGGACAAAAACACTTTTTTACATTTTAAATTAAGAAGATTTTATTCTTGGACATTTTAATACTTACGTATTATCACAACAATCTCCAACACTATTAATAACTCGCCAAGTTCGCAACACCGATTTTCTATGTGTCTTACACGTTGAATTGTCAACCAGGTGCTTCGTTTCGAATAATGTAGTCAATAGGTTGCAATAATACGTACCGACATTTCTTATAGTTAATGTTACTACACCTCTCAGTGGCGTAGCTGCCAATGGGCTAGGTGGTGCCATTCACTGGGGCCCTCAAGCTAAAGGGGGGCCTCGGACCCTGAACTCCAAGCAAGCCAAACTTGCAATAATTTTTCCGATGCCTAATACAGGCGGATTAAGGTAGTTGGAGGCTCCATGCGGTCTCCTTCTTGAAGATGGGATTTTTATTTCCATCAGCGTATTTTGCTAACAAAAATAAATGAAATAAAATGAAGTTATGTAATAAAAGGTATGTCTAGTTCAAAGCAAACTATTTCAAGCTAGGTGAATCTAGGCCTTAATGGCAATGTAAAGATTAATAAAAGCAGCCCTGGTTAAAATCCGTGATATGAATGAGGGGGGGGGGGATCAAACCACAATACTGGAGGCAAATTTTCTTTTAAAACAGATGGACAAATATGAAACTTCCGTAATGATCACGATTTGGAATACCAAACCCCAAAGAATAAATGCTACTAGCAAATCATTGCAATAATTTGAATGTGAATTATCAAAAAGGTTTTAGTCTGCTAAAATCTCTAGAAAATTATATCCAAAATTTCAGAAATGAATTTGGAAAAATGGAACTAAGAGCAACTGATTTATCAGGGCGTTCTTTTGAAAAGGAAGTTGGGCAAGCTCGCAGGTAGCAAAAGAGAAAAATTATTTTCTGTGAATGTAAAAAAGTAGGAACCCGTGAAACTCAGCAAGCTTACACTAGGATGCCCTTCCTCGACTGAAGTCGTAATCGGTAAAAACTAGAACCACTAATGCCATCAATTAGGAAAATAGTGAATTAAGTATCCTAAGAAACAAACTCAGCCCACGCTTCACAAAATAGAAACGTTAATTTTTCTCCTGGCCGAAGTCAGTTCGGGCATCACGAATACTGCACATAGCAGTTGCCTGAACTGGATTTGGGTGACACTGGCAAGGGGTAAATGTTATTAAAATTTCTTAGTAAAAAAAACACTTTTCTTTAACTGCCAATGCGCACAAAGATACTTATAACGTTGTTTTATAAGTACTTTTAAGTATTACTTTAGGACAGCGGTCCTCAAACTTTCAATTGCCGCCCCCTCCCCTTAATGCATCAGACTGACATCATGGCCACCTAAATTTTCTAACACCACGGTTGAGAGATTCAAAGGCTCCTCAATAATCTAAGATTGTTTTCCCTACTTATTCTCCTCAGACCCGAGACAAAAATAAATAGTTGTTTAAATCTATATAGTGCTTAATAGTTGTTTAAATAGTTGTTTTGATCATTCAAATGTACAAAAGTGCAACAAAAAATATTTTTTTTAATTTATAGAAAAGCTAAGGGGAATATATCACATGTGATACATCAGGAACAAGACAGTACAATCAAAATTTTTTTAAGTATTAAGCGAGATTGAAGGAATTAATTTAATCTTAGTCTTTAATCACACAGTACATACAATTCATAAATTCAACACGAAAATTAAGTTTTGTTGGCGTTTTAGATACATATTGATAGTATTATTACAATAGCGTTATTTTTTATTTTCGTGAAATGCCTTGAAAACATTTTTAGTAGTTGTAAAGCATAGAAAAACATTGCACTCTGTACATTGTACAGTTATTAAGGCCGAGCACTTCTCATTCCTGCACCTACTTAGATGAGTCCTATTCCCAACCATTTCAGGCATATGCCTAGTTTTTTTGTTACGAGCTGCTTGATGTGGAGAATGCTAGTTGTAACTCTGCATTAAATGTGTAAAAATAGAAAGCAAACATCTCAACTGAAGATTTTAACTCAAGAAATATTTCTATCAATCTTCAAATCCCCCCCACAAATATAACTAAAAATTCAAAAAAAAATTAACTTAAAAAGTATGTGTTTTTTAAGTGATTGGGTCCTATTGTATCACAAGTGATACAAACAAATTTCACAAGTCAGTATGCTTTAATAATTTCTTTTTAGCGCGTTTTTCACGTAGGGGAACAAAAGCGCTATTAGGATGCAAATGTCATCTTCGTTCCATATTTTGTCGTACATTTTTCTCAGTCAATAAGCAACCAATTGACCTCGGGTTTTTGGCATTTGTGCCCTAGATGAGCCGAATTATATTTAAATTTTCCCATAGTTTTCCTGAATTTCGCTAGTTTATCGACATTGTAAAATACAACATGTGAAAAACGCGCTAAAATTACTTGGCCATGCCAATGATTGATATCGTGTTTTGCTGTTAACTAGTAAAAACTACACAAAGAAAAAGTATATTTAAAAAAAAAATAGTTTAATATTCGTATGTAAATTAAAAAAAATATTACGTGCGCACATCTTATTTTGATTCAGAGACGTTACTAGAAATCGCTATCATGGACAGGTACTGCCATGTGTTGACTAAAGGAGGAAATTATATGAGGTATTTCACTTCGTATCTCATGTGATGCAACCAGTCCCAAATATGTTTTTGCTGTTCAACCTTCACAAAAAATTATGAAACTTTTGTATTATATGTTATACAAGGGGACCGAGGAGGTTATTCAGCCTTTTTTAGAACTAATTTTCCCTTAAGAACAGTCAACATCATGCGAATTATATGTATTACGAGAAATGCTACTTTAAAATAAATAATGTATTTTTCTGTATCAATTAGTTATCTAGTCTAAGTAACCAATTAGGGATCTAGTCTGGGATGCAATATCTTTATGTTTTTCAATAAGATCTTTCAGTCAGTAGAAGTGGGATATCCTAACATTAAATGAGACCTTCGCGCCCCCCCCCCTAGAAAGACACTGAGAACCCCCAGGGGTCTGCGGACCACAGTTTAAGAATCACTGCTTTAGGATATATTCTAAGAATGGCATGAAGATCCCTGAAAACACTTTATAGTTCTTAGGGTTCTGTGAATCGATAAAGTTTGAAGATCACTATTCATTCTAAATTAACAAAAGACCCCATTTCTTCAGTGATATTACATTCCTGAATTTTCAATGAGCTATATTAGTAGCACACATACTTGCCTTTCCTTTTGGAATGTTTTAAAAATAGGAACTCTAACCTCCAAACCTTTTTCCAATTAAATACCTTAGTTCATTTTGTTATGAGCTCAGGTGAGAAACTAAATTGAGAAAAATCTTGTCTATTCCTTCCTCAGTGGCTCGACAGCTCAGGGTGGGCCTTGGCCTTCTCAAGAAGCCTTTTCCAGGCTAGTCTCCTTCCTGCTAGTGTTCTCCAATTCTTAGTTCTCAAAACTAGATCTTTTTCTAGGCCATCAATCCATCTAAGATTAGGCCTGCCCTTTCTTCGTGTGCCAATTGGTTGAGCATTGAAGACTTTTTTAGTGGTGCGGTCTTTCTCCCTTCTGACAACGTGACCTGCCCATTTAATTCGTTGTATTTTGATGAAATTAACGATGTCAGATTCTATATATGATTGATAGAGCTCAAAATTTGATCTTCTTCGCCATGTTCCCTTTTCCTGAATTCCTCCAAAAATATATCTTAAAATATTCCTTTTGTAGATGCTTATCGTGTTCTGATCGGCTCGAGACATATACCAAGTTTCACATGCATAAGATAATACTGATCTTAAAAGACTTTTATACAATAGAACCTTTATTTTCTTTTGATTAAATTCGATTTCATAAATTTTCGTATTCGATTAAAACATCTATTAGCCATAGTAATTCTCTAATGGATTTCAGTAGTATCTTGTCTATTAGATAAAATAATATCTCTCACACACTAGGGTTTGCAGCCCCTGGATCCCTGTGTTTCTTCAAATCCCGAGATTAAAAGAACTAACCCCGGGATTTAATTTTTGTCTATTACATTTTCGAATTTTTTTTCATCGAAATTTTCTAAGAATTTAACTCTCAGAAAATTTATATAAAGAGCTTCCACTTTTGAAACGAGACATAGCACAACATTCACAGAAAAAAATTGTGACTCATTTGTCTGATGTTTAAGAAAAGAAAAATCAAAATTTATTATAATCATCAATCATGAATCATTTTTCTGAATTATAATGTGTTAAGTTAATATAAAAGATGTGTTTTTAGATTTCTCTCTTTTTTTACACATCAAGTTAACTTAAATAATATTATTTTATTATATGTAAATTCTCATAAACTGTTATTGCTGTTTAAAGTATCAAAATAGCATTCCTTCAAAATTCTTTCTGAATATTTAAAGTTTGTGAATTAGCTCAATTATAGGTGAGTTATTTCAATGTTTTTTTTTTTTTTAATTTACAGAGACATAAATTTAGTAATATTTTGTTATAATAAATATATTTTCAAATTAGATTGCATGTATTAATATTTAAATGTTTTAAAAAATATTTTGAAAGGACATTTTTTGAGGAAGTTAAAAGACAGAATTTTATTGGATTTAGAAATATATATATGCAATGCATTTATTATTATCATTTTTAATATTGAAGTCTGTTTTTTGAGTATTTTTATTAGAGTTAATTTAAGTGTTTATTATGATTAATTTCTAGTATTATATGTTAATAAGATTAAAAAAAAGAAAGGAAAGTATATTTTCAGTGGGAGTTGTATAAGTAGAAAAATTTTTTAGATTAAAATTTATGCAAATCTATTCTATCTTTTGTATGAGTTGTGTGCAGGTATATGTGAGTTTGTTGAGAAAAAATGTTCAGTTCACACTTTATAATTTTAATTTTGAAAAATGTACTTCTATAGAATGTCTTATCATGCAGTTATCAATTCGAAATGTATTAAACATAAAAAAAATACAGTATTTCAATGAAAACAAAATAGAAGCTTTATATTCTGTTTTAAATTTACTATGAGATTTCGAGAAATCTCCAAAAACATATCGATTTTTAATGAATTCAAATTGTACTACTTTTTATTTGTTTTTATGATGAATTCAGTTTTGTGTTTTGATTTGCTTCAATAAATAATATTAGACCATATTTTTTAATTATTTTTTCAGTTTTATTATGTACTTTCAACTATGCTATAATGTGTAAGGATTATAAATATAATAAATATAGTCCAGTCCTAATCCTGGGATTGAAAATATATATAGCACATGATTGCAAACCCTACCGCACAATCTCTATATATATTGCTTTAAAACATAAGTGTTCAAATATTACCAATAAATTTATTAGTAAAGTGAGCAACAAGTTTTTTAATGCACATATTAATTTAGTTTAGAATGTTTTAAACATATAAATATATGTTTGGAAAGTAATTTTATAAAAAATAAAAATTTTAAATTAAAATCTCAAAATTCAAAAAATAATTGAGATTAAAAACAAAAATTGAAAATAAATTTATCTTAAACTTAAATTTTTTTTCCCAGTGTCAAAGACTTTTTAAAAAACACAAATGAAACTATTTCAGCTAGAGGCTGTCTCAGAAAAGAGTTAAATGACTATTCCAGAAAAGTATTAATAAATTACTAATAATTACGACTTTATTATTCACTTCTCGGTATGAAAATATTTTAAACTGAAACGGGTACTTGAAATTTAAATGGTTCTTACCAGCATGACAAATTTTAGTAATTATGAATAACAAATAAGAAATGTAAGGTTTGTAAATAAAATAATCTCAGATATGCACACATTAGAATAAAAACATAACACAAATATTTTATTTTTTTAAAAAAAAATTTAATGAGCATTCTTAACTAAAGACATCAATTTCAGGTAAAAATAATTGTCAAATTCTAATATTTTGGATATATTTACAGAGAATATACATATGACCATTCAAGGCGCTTCACTCTTTATACAACATACTGGGTCTGGTTTTTGACACACAAAGAACACACTTTTATACTCATAAGACATCATTGATCTTGGATTCTGTGCATATGGTGTGGGAATATTAAGTTCTTCTTTCTACAAAATAAATAATAAACTGCAATCAAAATGTTAAGCCAACAACAAACAATTTTGACAGGAAATAATTAACACAAGATGGAAATATCAAAATATACCGAGAAAGCAACACAAATGGAATATATACAGATAACTTTAAAAACTTGTAGTGTGGATAGAACAAATTTATAATGCTTGAATAAAATAATCCATTATACAGAAACAATATCTGCTTCAGTTAAGAGCGTCGTCGAAATTTCACAGATCTGCTTTATCCAACAGATGGCGTTGTTTGCAACTCAGATGACGTCATAAAGATGAAGCCTGTTTTCTGGAAACCTATCATTATTATAGCAACGGGGTGTGGTTTAGAAATGATTGACAGATGTAGTCGGTATGAGAGCGCATGCGCTCTTTGAAGAACCAGATCGAAGAGAGGAAAAATGTGTCAGCAAACGGGGGGGGGGGGGGAAAGAACGTGAAAGAGTTTTCTACAAATAGTTTCAACATTTGAATAAGGTTCTATCACTGCCGCACAAAATCAGGTGCAGAGACATTTTTTTTTTAAAGCCATGCTAGTGGATCGGTATCAAAATGTGCATTGCACTTCTAAGTATATATAGTTCTGAAATCTACTCAAAAATACATTTTTCTGCAGAAATTATGAGGCTACTCGGTCTAGATTTGTCGGAAAAAACATAGGATATATTTGCTTAATTTGGGTATAATTATTATGTGAGTTTTTTCCATTCATATGGAAAATAATTTAGTGCAATGCATTTGATATTTTGTCACATGAATTATTGTATTTCAGGGTAGGTCTTTGAGTATAACATTTTTGAGGGAATTCTACTGTAGAATTTTACTGTTTCCTAGTTTTGGATGACATTTATCCCTTTTTGTGGAAATTGGTGTATTAGTTTAGAAATCATGTAATTCATTTCAACTTTTCTATAAAATCATCGTTATAAGGCTCCGGATTTTTAGGAAGAAAACGTTCAAATTATCTCTTGACAAATACCTCTACATTGTCTTAGGTATCATAAACAATGCCCATAAGATTAAGAAGGGAAACGAAATATGGGTGGGGGTTTTAATTTCTCGGCGAAAAATTTGGTAGATCTTTATTTGAAATTTAGAAAAAGTATTTTTTTTCCTTCGAGTTTTAGGGGATATTTGTTTTATTTATTTATCGATCTAATTCTCTTTGTTTGATAGAAATATGCGAAATTTTAATAAGTTTCTTTCTGCTCATATCTCTTAGATACAAATTGTATTTGAAATTGTCATAGAATGATGCTTATTATGGAAATAAAGTTTCGATTTGAATCTTTAAAAAGAAAATGTCATTTTTCTTAGAAAATATTAACTAGAGCACTTTTTTGTCAGTCCTTTTTTAACAGCATTCCATTTCTTGTTTTACAAATTAATGCTATTTCCAATCAGGGGCATAGTTACCGCATATCAATGATACGGGGCCCCAAGCTTTGAGTGCGGGCACCCAAACGTGTAAGCAAAAAATTGCAGGGGTGGCCTTAGAGAGTGCCCTCAAGGATGATACAGGGTCCACTCAGGACCAGCTCCGCCAGTGTTTTCAATACTCATGAAAATGTGACACAAATTTCACAGCCTTTAATTAAATTATTATATTCATTCAATTAATTTTCAAACCAAGCTTCCCTTTTTTTATTTCATGCGTGCAACATTTTCAGAATATTTATTGTATATAGTCTGTGTTTGTACTCTCATAATGTTATTTTTAGTGTCGCCAATTATAAGCGGAGATAAAATCGGTGCATATTTGTGATCGGCTCTTTTCTTTTGAATTTTTACTGCTTTGATCTCCTTTTCTAGTGGCATGATTGCGATGGTTAAATTCCCCAGAGGAGCGGTGTGGAGAACAGTAGTGCGCTTTTGAAATCTGATGTTACTATCAATTCTTTCATGAAATCATCTTCATAAGACTCATGATTTACAGAGGAAATTCTTCAGTGAATTCACAAGCATGTTTATGATTGTTATCTTGGATATCAAAAATAAAGTCCATCGGGCTAAGAAGAGGGAAGGGATTTTAAATTTTTTGAAGAAAAATTTAGTATATCTTCAGTTAAGACTTGAGGAAAAAAATAATTTCCGAAGTTTTATTTTTGTAGAGAGAAGTGGTGGAGGGAGACGATATATATACGTGTATATATGAATATATATATATATATGTGTAATAAAAATGGAAGAAACCAAAAAAGTCAATGGACTAAAAAGGATACCTATTATGATTTCTAAAGCTGTTACTGAATTAAGACCAGCAAATTTGGGTTATATATCTATCTATATATATAAAGGAGAAAAGCGACTCACCCACTCACTGACTGACTGACTAATCACGATATCTCCGGAACTATTCAACCTACAGATATTAAAATTGGCAGGCATGTTCTTTTCATGGAGTAGAGATCCGCTAAGAACGGACTTTGCGAAATTCGAACAGCAAGGGGCATTACGGGGGTTAAGGGGCGTTATAAATAATTGTTTTCATTTTTAAACTACTGGCAGTACATTATTGAAATATGATAAGCAGAATCCTTTCGTGGAGCAAAGATCCGCTATATAATGTGTTTTCTGAAAATTGATCCCAGATGGCGTTGATGGGGTTCTAGATAATTGTTTTCCACTTTTAATTTATTAGACTCACAGTCTTCAAATTTGGTAAGCAGATTCCTTTCATACAGTACATTTCCTAAAATGGGTTTTGTGAAAACAGTCCCCCCAAGTTGCGGTTTCTGGGTTCTCAAGGGGCTCTATAGATAATTATTCCCATTTTTAAACTATTAGATGTACAGTCTTGAAATTTGGTAAAAGATTCCTTTTGCAGAGTAGAGAACCGCTACAAAATGGGTTTTGCGAAAATTAAACCACAAGTTTTATTTCGGGGGATTAAGGGGCGTAATGGATATAAATATTTCCATTTTTTAAACTATTATACCTACCTGCTTGAAAATTGGTGGGCATGTTCCTTTCATGGAACAGAGTTCCATTAAAACAAAATTAACCCCCAAGGAGGGTTGCGAGAAGTCACGGGGAAAAAATACCGTTTTTGAATTGTTAGACCCACATACTTGAAATTGGTTAAGCATGTTTCTTTTGTTGAATAGGGATCTACTAAGAATGTATTTTAGGGAATCAACTCCTGGGGGAGCATGGGGTTACTGGGGCGTATTGACACAAAAAAAATTTCCTTTTTTCGAACTACAAGGACCATAATAGTGGAATTTGGTTTGCATTTTCCATTTGTTAAATTGAAATCCGCTAAGAACAGTTATATTGGAGAACGTTTCTCAATGGAATTACAGAGAGAATTGATAATAAAAACTTCGCTTTTACTCTATTAGACTTAGATTTAAAATTTGTCTTGCACATGCTTACTTTATGGAGTAGAGTTCCACCAAAAATTGATTACGCGGAAATCCACTTGGTTATAGGGTTACGAAAGTACAAACATCCTTCTATACTTCCATTTTTAAAATTTTTAGAAAATACAAATTAGAAGTCCTGTCCATTTTTATATCAAGAGTCGAGAGTTACAGGTATACTTATATTTTTCAATATAATCGAATTCTTAATGCTAGGGCTTAGATATCAATAATTAATATATATATATATATCTGTATATAAACAGTATATATATTTATAAAACGTCATGAAATACCCAGCGAAGCGGGCGGGTAACGGCTAGTATATATATATATATTGTTTTTTTAACATTTATAAACCCCGTGCACCACCGAACGTATAACACGGGGGTAAACAACACAGACAGAAGAAAGGATTACAACACAAATATCCATGCCTTCTCCGGGATTCGAACCCAGTCCCTGCGGCACCGCAGTCAGCTTCACTGACCACTATACCGGATGGGCGGCTTATATATATATATATATATATGTGTGTGTTTTGTAGCACTTTTTGATTTCCGTTTTTTTCCCTCCTTGATCTTTATATCTATGGTTGGGCATGGTACGTTCTAGAAAAAATAATGGATTGCTTTAAATATGTTACTAGTTTGAGTAGTGATGTTAAGGCTACACAGTGCCCTTTTTAAAGACAGTAATATTGAAAGTAATTTGTGTTTTCTTTTTAGATTATATTATTAAATTGACCTCTTCCAAATATTGTCTTTTAGTAACACAAGAATGTTTTGAGCCCGGCAATTTCTCAATAGGAAAAAATTAATGAAAGCAAAAAAAGATTCTAAGGTTTTTAACTATGTGTAAAAACACACAAATATTGCTCTTTAAAAATTAAAAACCTTGAAACATAACTGAACAGAAACGATTTTAGTAGTAAAAGCAAGAGTTAATAGCCATTTCACTGAACGAACCGATTATTCTCCCAAATATCTCTCTTTATATACAAAAAAAGTTTTTCATGATACTGTAATAAATTTATTTCAAGGTTTTTTTTAAAGGTGAGGTTAACAAAAGAAACTACATCTTTTTTACAGAATGGAGCAAACTCACAGTTTGGACAAATTTACATTTATGATAGGGAGGCTTTGCATGAACGTGCAAAAATAGTTAAATGTGACGATGTGTAACAAATTTTACAGCCAATTATGAAGAAAAAACCGTATGAACTACATAATACCAGGAAATTACAGTTTTACAATTTGAGCTGTGATAGAGTTGCATAATTTGTACAATGGGAGTTGGTCCGCCATTAGGCAAATAGGGGAGGGGGCGGTACCTCCTTCCAGTTTTTAATTAATCAAACTTTTAAGAATGGAAAAATGCTTTATAATGATTGCTAAACTAATCACTCTCTCTAAACTGTCAAATATTGAGATTGTCAACTCTCAGAAAACTTCAAATATATTAAAAACTGATTGGTTATCAGACTCCCTTAACCTTTTCAATAGAATTTTTGCTATTACTGGTGGGCACAGTAGCTTAGTGGTTATGGTCACTTCATGTCTGGAGTGTCATGGGCTCAAATCCTGTTGCCACTAAAGACCTTCCATGTAGATGAGGCCATTCATCCCATTTATGTGGTAGTTAGGAAAGAGGGATGCCAGCTCAGGTGTCATTCTCGTTACTCGACCGAAGTTGAACATTACGAGGTTTGTGATCAATAGCCCTCTTGTTGCTTTATAGAGCGACACTAATCTCTCTCTTTCTTTTGCTAATCCTGCTCCAGGTGCATAAATTATTTTAATAAACCCTGTAAAAATTCTCATTTATAGTTAATCTTTTATCTTCAAAATTTACATATCTAATATTGATTGAATTTTTTTCCTAATGGGAAATTTTAAGAGTGCAGTCCATTTGGATGTAGCTGCTTTAATTTCGGAAAGGACTTCCTTTCCTAATACAAAAATAACTTATTTTTGAGATTGTGCATAATTCTCTGTTTTACGAATTTTTTAGTCTGCTTATGTGATCCATTAGCACAGAGTAGTAATTACTTAACAATTCGATTAAAATTTTCCATTTTATTCCATTACATTAAAACTGTTTAAATGTAATTTTATAGCAAAAACATGAAGAAAAATTACATTTTCAAAACATTCTCTTTTCATGGAAAATACTTCTATGTAATATTTTTTCTATGTATATATAGTTAGGATTTTTCTTTACAGAGCCTGAATTAAGATTTTTGAAATATTCACATTATTTTTAGAGTTACTATTGAAATAACACAACCAGACTTCTTCATAAAAATTTGCTACTTTATTAATATAAGTCCACTTCTAAATTATATCTTCTAAAAAATCCAGTTGAGGTAGGGATTCTTGGGAGCTTCTCAAATCGAATAACAAAAACTAAACTTTCGTAACATCAAGAATTATTTTGAAGATTGTCGAATTTTAGATATCCATAATAATAATGTTTACGATAAATTTTACATCTCGCCATATTGACATCAATAGGAGTATTGTAAAGTTTTCATATGCAAGAGTATATTTTTTTTTAATTCTTGATTATTTTAGGGCCCCGGTGCATAGCATCCATTGACGACACAACTCCCTGCACCAGCTTTCAGTCTGGTTGAAATGGCAATTCTACAAATGTTTCACTCACTAAGAAAGTATACACCCCACATTAACCCCCTTTCAGTCCCAAAATAGATTCCAATCGCATCCCCCTGAAATCAACAGCTATCCTGTTCATGTGTTTCCCCCCACCCTCGTCAACCTTATCTCAAGGTCACTTGACCATTTCATCTTGGTAACAAATTGTCAGAACTTCCTTCTTTCATTCCAACGAAGAGGGTCCCTTCCCTAACAATGACGTAGTCTAGGGTTACTTTAATTCTCTTACCCCCTCCCCCTTTCATATAAAAAAAGAATTAGTGTTTCTGAAGTGATTATAATCATTATTCATGTAGCAAAATATTCTTTTTCGTAAAATAAAGTATTATTAATGTGTATTTAAGCAGTTTATGCTCAATTTTCTTCTAAAGTAATGTTTTAAAAGTTTTGTACGTAGATTGCATACACGTGGCGCCATCTGCAGTCATTACAATAAAGTTTGCCAAACATGGCGTCCGAGCATTTTGGAAGCAAAGATATATGTATTTTTCGTAATTTTAAAATTTTCTAGACTATTTCTGACATTTTTACATTTCATGGTGGATTTATATGAGTAATTTACGTTCTCAACAAAAGTTTCACATCCAAATAATGTGATTTCATTAAGTTAAAGTACCCTGACCTTTTCAGTACATTTAGAAGTCCACCTTAAAAGATGAATATTGTATTATTTCAATAAAAGCACATTTTTTATATAGATACCAATAAATGTCAAGCTTTTCAATTTTTATTATTTCTAACAAAATATAGTAGGGTAGAAGAAAAGGTTTTATGAGTAAAACAATATTTGAAACAAAGCTCTTTGAATTTTAGAAATTCATTTAAAGTGCATATATTATGTTTTTATTAAGCTTTAAAAATGATTTAAAACGATTTTTTTTAAAGGTGTGTTTCTTTCCCTTGAATTCTCAAATACTTTTTAAAAGAAATTTATTTATTTCTCTTTATAATAAACTCAATTTTTCATTTTTGAATAATTTTTTTTTTAAATCTCAGTATTCAGAATGGCAATACATTAACTGAAAAATTTTTCTTACTACATTATGTTTTTCTTTTTCTGAACCTTAAATTATTTTTTGTTACTACTAAAAAATTATCGATCTTCATATAAAAATAGTCAATTCAAAAATGCAAGCAATTATTTAGCACTGTAAAAGGTAATGTTGAATCTCATACTTTTATTTAGGGTTTATTTGATTTGTAATTAATATATTTTTTAAATTTCTAATGGGGCTACGGATTGGTGTTTTACCACTGTAGACCTAGTACATTCCTTGGGAGCTGGTATCTCTTTTTAGTGTGGCACCATAAAGTGGATACAACTTGAGACCAGTAATTTTGACTCCCAGTTTCCTCCCCAGAGGAAAGCATCTGAGCTCTGAAGATGTAAAACCGTACCTAAGAATTTAATTTTGCCGAGAGCACCCAAGACAAGCAGTCACTCAAGGGATCTTTTACATGCCGCATAATCATATGACATGGTCATTGTATTGTACTTTGAAGATGTGCTGGCTGGGTGACATGGTTGGTTTGTCGCTGGCCTTCTACATCCAAGGTTGCGGATTTGATCCCGGCCCAAGTTGGTGGATTTTCATGATGCAGGAAATCGACAGCGGCCATGTTGTATAATTATGCAGCAAGTAAAAGATCCCTAGAGTGTGTGTTTGTCTTGAATGCTCTTGGCAAAATTAAATCCTAGAACTGGTTTGCATCGCCAAGAGCTCAGGTGCCTCCCTCTGTGGAGGAAACTGGGCGTCAAAATTGCTTGCTGTAATTGGTATCGCATATATGGTGCAGCGCTAAAAAGTGATACCAGCTCCCGGGGAATGTACTAGGTCTGCAAAGGTTTAAAAAATACTAATGCACATCCCCACTGAAAAAAAAACTTTGAATATGTATGAAAGTTATTAGTGATGGATCTCATAATTTTGCCTCTCAGTCAAGTTATAAACCCAAACACCCTTTTAGCTGTCCTTCCATTGTTGGTGCCCTTTTTAAAATAGTCAATGACAGCAGCATGGACATTTTATACTCAAATAGTGCCATGGATGTTGCCCTGGCAATGATTCACGCCTTTGGCAATATTTGACAGTATCTTTGTTTTGTTATTACACCTTTGCATTTTGTCATACACGACAACAACAACAACCACCAACATGAGGATTTTAAAGTTTGATGGATTTAATGTACATTAGTTGCTCAACGTGGTGGGTCTTTAGTGGCACCAGGATTCAAACACATGATTGCACAATATCGGTCACAAGTTTGTAATCATGACCGCAATTCCTATCAGTGGCGTAATGTACACCCCTGCAACCTCAGGGTTTCAGGGGGCCCAAAGTTTGACTGCCCCCAAGTACCAACCTTGGTAAAATCCAAAATGGGGCCCAAAACTTGATTTTGCAGGGGGGGGGGCTCAAATGTTCCCCATTATGCCACTGATTCCTATTCAAAAGTTAAATAGTATATATAAGTATAATAAATAACAATTGCAATATAATTTGCTCTCTCTCTACAGTTACAAAATTATTAAAATATAAATAACAAAGTCATCAAATTTGAACCAAGAATAATTTTAAAAAAACTTAAATCATAACAGTAAATTATCTAGAGAGCATTATTCTCAGAAGTATAAATTTCAAAAGTTACATTTAGTTTCATTTCATAATTACTTTTAAATACATTTAATAAATAATGTTATAATTCTGTAACTTAAAAATGCAAAATTAAATATTTTTATACAATCAAAGATAGATAAACAAAACATACATCTAAAATATTTTACAACAGCACAATCAAGAATTTGAATTAAAAAAAAACTAATTAGTATAATAAGTTAATAAATATAATAGAGAAAAAAGATAAATAATGAACTTAAACAATCAAGTAAAAATTAAGTTGACACATTAATGTGCATTTTAATAAAATTAAAATGAAAAAAGTTAGGATAACTGAAAAATATTTAAATAATGAATACTAACCAACAAAATAAAACCATATTTTAAAACTATGGACCTAATCTCTTCATAACTAGGTTCAATAGAGTTTTCATTTGGCAAATCAGCATGATGATATAAGAGTGGTCCTAAATTGATCCAATAACCCCCTGGTTTCAAAATATTCCAAGTAGTGTCAATGTAATCAATTACGTTGTGGGCAGTATCCAGGAAAAAACAAGTACAAATGCAATCCCAAACATCTAAAAAATATTTTGATTAAACAATAAATTTAACTATTAAAAAAATTACACATCTACTAAAAAAATTAAATATCTCATATTTAAAAACTTCAAGTAAATGCAACTTTCATTCAAAATTGAATTTTAACAGAACAAGAAAATAATGCAAAACCTCTGCCGAGAAGAAATGCAATACTCTGCCTTTCAAAACAATTCAAAAATAGTAACATAATAAATTACAAAAAATAATAATAAATTTGTATTCAATTTAATACACACAAAATCATATTTTCTTAGTCATTTAAAAACTACATTTAAAAAAAAAACATCACATTTACATAAAATAATCTACATATAAGTTGTTTTTTACAATAACAAAAAAAAGTAATTTCTTAAAAGCAATGCTTTTATGATAATCAAAGTTATAAATAAATCATACCAGCAAAAATAAAAAAATTAAGATAGTAAAGAAAAATGTAGTTTTATATCAAGTTGATTGAATGCAATTTTTTTATGATTAAAAGATATGAATTTCTCAAAATAAACTATACATCAAACAATGCAAAACTCTTAAATTAAAGTTTCTCAAAAATAAAAATTTAGAATTATAAGAATCACCACACAAAAAAGGATTTTTTTTAAATGAGAAAGAGGTATACATATAGCACTAAGTTGCTTAGGTGAAAAATATATTATAATAATATCCCATTAAAAACATAGCATTTGGAAGAAAAGAAATTAAGAAATAACTCACAAGAAATAAACAGAAAAAGTTATAGCATAACAAAATAAAACTGCATAAAAATCACATTGGAACAATTTTTTAATATGCACAAGATTAATTTTAAATTAAATTCAGGTCATATTAATGTTTCATAACTGACTATTAGGAACAGAATAATACTTTTTGGTCATCAATAAATGATGCCAAACAAAACAAAAAAATTTAGTCAAAAGTGATGAATAAATTACCCAAGTTGGGACAATTGACCAGTCACGTCTTCCTTCTTCAACATGAGTGCTCACTCTTTTATTAAATGACCCTTAAAATACTTTAGAGTAAAATTCACAGTCCTTTTGCTAAGGCTGCAGAAGTACCAAAAATAGGATATAATACTTCTGTTAATCTTGAATAATTTATTAGTGAATTTAAAGAATAAAATGCTCTTTAGCAAAAGATTCACTATTTGTACATATTTAATTCCACACATGATAAATAAATTTTTAGCTAAAGTAAACAAGATTCTGGAATTCTATAAGTGAAATTATAATCTATAATATCACATTATAATAGAGCTGAATTACTAGTACAAAATTTCTTAACCAACAGAATAAACAAAATATGAGAATTTATTTTATTCCAGAATATGAACATTACTAGAAATGGAGAAGCTAATGCAATGTGGAAATCCAGCATATAGATTTGTATATTCCTGATTATGAGTGAACTTGCAGGGTTAAGCATTTATTAAGTAACCTTCACTTTTTGCTTTACATAATAAGACACAAAATACAAATTGCTTCATAAAGAAAAGAGAATAATTATTAAAAAAATAAAGTAAAAATGAAGAAATGTACAAATATATTGTGTGTATAAATGCATAAAATAGAGAAGCATAATAGTAACTAGAAGAGAAAAAACTGTAAAATAGAAACATAAACAATTGGAATTTACAAACTAGGTTTTACTTATGATGATTTATTAAAAGTAACTATTTATGCACATATTTTAGAAAAATGATTTTGGTACAAGATTTTTTTATAATCATTTTAATAACTAACAACATATGCTTATGCTGATTTTTAATTTCCCCAAAATCAGAAAAAAATTAAAAAATTTTAATAATCTCATTATATTGTTAGGAGAAAATATGAAATTTTATAAAGAACTAAATTGTTTCAACAAATTTATTCAATCTTGACACACATACACGGTACTATTATTAAAAATATATTTATATATTATTTGAATGTATATATTACAATATATATTCAAAGTTAATAAAAAATTTTCATTTTAAAAACATTCCTTATCATGCCACCAATATATGTGTGTGAGTGTGTTTATTTTACACAAATTTTAAAAAATATAATTCTTAATATTAATAAAATTTTTAGATTTAATTAATATTAGTTTATCATTATTTTAATATATAATCTTTTATAATTAACCTAATTTGATACAAATAAGCCTTTCTTTTTCAAGTTTTGAATTTGCATTTAAATACTAAAACCAGCAATATTTTATTTCTTCTTATAATAGATCAGTGATCTAAGAAGTTTTTTTTATACTTCTTAGTATGTAATCTTTATTATTAATAACTGATACAGACATTTACCCATTAGATACTTTAAGATTTTAATCAGTACCATAGACAGAAGAGAACGGGTTGGCTATACACAAAACTGGATTTCACCCACTGAAGTAATACTTAGTCTGCTATGCTCAAAGATAATGTGACATCCACATTTAAGCTTTTAACTACCTAGAAAAAGTTGCAAGATGCACTCACCAGTGCCCCTGTTTTTCACATGAGAGCAAGCAGTTATGCTGTGTCTTGGGAGAAAAGAAAAGACTCAAGTAAATCTTTTGTAAACACACACACACTGTCAAGGTCATTTTATTGCATTCCAAAGCATTTGGAATAGTCTTACAGATAGTAGTGCAATGCAAATGTTCATACTTTGGAAAGGTGTATATACACAACAAGGAGAGTTAATAACACAACTGAGTGAAGCAAATATGTATGCTGTGGCAGTTCAGGAAATAATATCTATATTTAAAATATCCCTATTTGAAATTTTTGGTATCAAATTTCTTTATATCTCTATCTATAGTATTTTAATTACACATATGCATATATAAAAGAAATTTTAAGAGACAAAAACACAACAGGTTATTCAATAATGAAGCATTGATTGAGTTAATTCACAAGTACAGCTTCTTTTTTATCCCTACATAGATGAAGCAATACATTTTTTTTAAATATTAATGAGAACCTATTTAAACAGAACACAATAAGTATTGAAAATTTACTAATTGGACAGTAATAATTTATTAGACGGAACTAAAACTACATCCAGCTACAACATTTTTAGTTCATAGCAAAATATGTAAACACATTTTCTAATAATAAATCTTATGTTATTGATAGTCGTTAATCTTATGATATATTTATCTTACTCATTTATTTGAAAAATTTATGTTTTCTCAGAAGACAAATGCAACTGAACACTACCAATCTAAACTATATGCTTTAATTTACCACTCCTTCCAAGAGCAAGCATTAACCAACCAATGTAATTTTGCTAAAAAGAGTTCATGCCCCCATTTGCAGAATTTGAAACTCGAACACGATGAAAGTGCTTTCTTCTGGGAGGGGGAATGGGCATATGCAAAGGAAGGGTGAAGTACTCATGCAATACTGGTTGCCATAACTGAGGGTAAATAGTTCCCTCATAAAAGGTAAATTATATGCTTTCTTTTTCTAAATTTTCATTATTTTCTTGACTTTGAAGCAAACATTTTTTCATGCTTTTATTTTTAAAAAGTAAATCTATTTATTAAATTATGAGACTTACATTAAATAACGTTTATAAATTCTATTTTATAAGTATGCACAATTGAATTGCATACATTGTATAATATTTAAATGTATATTAAATAAAAAATAGTTAACGATGTCAGTTTCATAAAATTAAGTAAACTGCAATTTTGGTCTTCTATATATTTTAAGCAATATTTCTTCTCCAGTATAGTTAACATTTTACCGCATAATTTAATTTTAATAAATTTCTAATTATTTAAAAACCTCTATTCATTGTACCCTTTTAATATATTCAAGACATAGCCGAATAATACTTGCTGCGCAATTTAATAATTAATCAAGTTTGTTTACAAGAATTTTATAGATATTTTTCAGTTAAAATAGCATCAAAAATGGAAGATAGTTCCCCCCTCACATTGTATATGCTGTACTTTTTAAAAAACTGCAAATAACTGCTGAGATTTATGTAAGAAAAAAAAACTAGTCCAAACTTTTCAATGGAATGAAAGAACTTTAAGTAAAGGTTGTTTTTTATCACATATCCTCTAAACACCACTACAAATTCTAAGAAAAAAATTACATTTCTTGTTCACAATCCACCAAACGAGACATAAAATACCATTTATAAATGGTGGGAGGAAATATCATGTATCCTTTAAAAAAAAAGGAGGAGTTTTATGTTTTCTTTCACGTCTTTCCAAATGTGCAGCACTGACTTTCTAATTACTCACAAGTAGGTTAATTTAAAATTTTTGAAGTGTATGCATTTAAAAGAGTATAAAAAAAGGTTTTCCTGTTTTCACTTTTTTTTATCTGATCAGTGAAAATATTTTTATGGTCGTTTTAGTGCACTAGATGTGAATTCACAGATCTTTAATAAATATTTAAAAATACTAACAAAAATTTTTTTTTAAAAAAATCAAAAACAAGAGAAACATTAATTTTCTCTCTTTTGAATGCATTTTATTCTATGGAATTAAAAGCAATGTCATAGATGTATATAGAAAAATAAGAAACTCCAAAGGATTAACATTAGGTCCGGAATTTTGTGGTGGCATGTCAACGGAAATCTAAAGAGTTACCCGAAAGATTTCTGTAGGGTTCAAAAGCACTTAAAATGTTATTTTTACAATTAAAACAAAAATTTACAAAGCTTAATAAATGACATTCAGTTTAAAACTGATTCATGATTATGAATGAATACTATTTAAATTTAAACAATATATAAATAACAAAAATATACCTAAATTATTATATATTTCTATATAACTCCCAGCAGCCATTGAGAAATCTAATTTAGCAGGAATATCACATGGATTTACATCAGGAAAACGGACCATCTGAATTTGATCATAGGATTTTAAGTTGTTATAATATTGATGAACCCAAGGATAAATTCTATACAGATCCATTCCTGGACATCTATTAAAATATAAAATGTTTTAAATAATTATTTAATAATAAATATGTGACATTAATTAAACAGATTTAAGATAATTGCTTCATATTCTATTAATTACAAATTATATGCTATTATGCAAAAGAATGAAAAACTTCATAAGTTGGAAATCATTGTCCTATTTATGTCAGTAAAAAAAAATTCAACTGATCTTCTTTAACTGTTTGCCCTTGTACCCACAAAAAAAGCTTAGAATAAATATTGAATCAATCTGTCCTCAAATAACAAAAGTAGCATGTAGTATGTTTTTTAAGTAAATACTGTTTTGATATAAAAAAAGAATTTTTTCACATGAGGGTCCCTGGACCTTAATTCCCTTTTCAATAAAATTTCTACCAGTATTTAGTATCATACAACAAACATCGGAATTCTATGAACATAGTCTTCAACCTGATTTACTAAACATTCCAACATGTCCTTTTTTGAAGCTATTACTCTCATTATATTATCCATAATGCTTCTTTAAGTGAAAGAACTAAAGATAATTAGGGTCATACCTCAGGGTCAGTATTCACAATGTCACTCCTACATGAAAATCTTTAGTTAAAAGCTCTAAAAAATTTGGTTTAAAAGACTGTCTCCTTAAAAAAGGAAAATCCAAGCATTGGCTATGCATTTCATTTTATACAAATTCAGTCAACACTTTTGGACCCAAGTTTGGGGAACAACTTCTGGTGACTTACACGCCCAGTCAAGTCAAGTTTTTATAGGAAATACTTTTTAAAATGAATTAGATAATGAATTCATATAGTTATCGTTTCCTTGAACTACTTGTTTAACTTTCTGCATCAGATAATCATTAATACCAGATGTTTGCTCACTTCACAAAGTCAGAAAAGATCAATTAAATTGGCAACTCTCAAAAAGTCCAGCACAAGAAGGGGATCAGTGTAGATATCTCTGCTTGTGAGATCCATGTAATGCATTATGTGTTTGGGGAAGCCTGGTGATATTGACACCTTGCATAGATGGAGAAGCACTTCTTGTTCGCTGAGAATGAGAGTCACTTGATGTGACCACTGGCAAGACGAAAAAGTGTAGTCTGGGAGCATCTATCACACTTGAGGGTTAGGGCCCGACCAGTTCTATTACTTGCATACCAAAGTGGGAGGCACCCTCCACTCTCCCAAATTTTGAGATTTTTTTAAGGAGTACAATTCCAGATTGGTAAGGGTGGATGTGGAGGGAGTTGTAAGATTACAGCCATCTTTCGCTAGTTTGTTCGGCATTTCATTTCCATGAAGTTCGACATGAGATGGAATCCACTGAAAATAGATATCATGGTGCAGAGATATATTTTCTAGATTGTGTAAGATGGGAGACACTTGTTTTGTCACCAACAATAAACCATTAATGAAGATGTTGAAGTGAACTATGGCTATCGAAGAAAATCCAAAGATCACCATAACTCCTCTTGGATAGAATAGTCTCAAGTCCCGTGTCAATGGCTATTAGTTCACTTCTGAAAACTGAGCAGAAATCTGGATTGTGTTTTTTCAGAAATAATTTTTCCTGAGGCATATCAATAACGATACCACTACTGGCTCAGTCAGATATTTTACTACCATCAGTATAAATTGTGATTGCATCATTGGGGATCCTGTTAATAATCTCCAATGCTAAGTGTCTAAGATATAACTCCAAATGATTCAAGCTACATTGTAGAGAAGAGGGCTCAATTTCTCCAGTAAGAAAGTTCTGGGACTCAACTTAACTGAAGGGCCATCTTTAAATACTCTAACCATTCTAACGCTAAGTATTTTCTCCACATACTTCCACCATTCTGTCCATAATTTTGTCTTCATAACACTCACATTTAAGAAATGAATGGTAGCATGTTCATTGAAAGTAGTGGGATTTTCAGTTGTTTAAGGTATTTTAAACAGGTAAAAGCCAATGTAAGCAAATTCTTCAGCAGTGGCATCTGCAGCTAGCCATAGATAAGGACAGTGTATACACTCAAAACAATGCCTGAAATGCTGCAGCAGTAACATTCAAACCATTATACCAAGCATTAAAAAAAAACACCAAGCAAATTAAAAATTTCAAAACTGTAATAATGTAATTACTCCCAAGGAAAACTTCTTAATAAAGATTAATGCATTTTTAAAGGTAAAATCATTTCTTAACAATATTTTTTTGCTCAATAAATCACAGATATAAAAAAAATATTAATTTATGCCAAGATGTGAATCATAGTACTTACATATATACAATATGTACATAAATAAAATTTTTCAAATACCATCCATACATAATTTAGATATTCATGGAATGTAAGCAAATTGTACACACTGACATTTCAATATCAATTATAACATTTAATTAAATATTTAACTAATAAGCATTTTAAGATATTTCTTAACATTAACTATTAAAACTATTTTCAGAAATTTATTTTCAAATTCTGGAATTGTTTGGAATATTAAATTTAACATATAAATAATATAAAGAGAGAAAAAATAGCAAATTACATCAATCACTCTGTTCTCCAAATTTATCATAAATAGTTTTTCATAATCTAAGTTTTTTTATTATTATTATTATTATTTTGTGATTTTTAAGCATTCCAATTTCCAAACATTGTGCTTTTTAAGCATAATTGAAATTCACTTACTTGTTCAAGACAAAATTAGAAGCAAAAAGCATGAAAAGACTAAATTCATTTCCTTGGCATGAGTACCCCATTCTAGCTATTTCAAACGGAAGCCTCCCTAATCCAGCACCAGGAACCAAAACCTGTACACTAGATTTTTCCCTAAAATGATTTTTTTTAAATGAATAAAAATATAACACATCAATATAAAGATATCGTAAAGTCCAGTGTATAATGTGCACTTTTAAGACAAAAAAATAATATCCAAATTTAAAGGGGGGGGGGGTGCTATACACCAAGTATAAAAATGAGAGCTTTATAAATAAAAAGAGATGAATATAGAAAAAAATTTGACTTAAGTGTGTATATCAAAATACTGTTTATAAAGTCGCCCATCCGGTATAGTGGTTAGCGACGCTGACTGCTGTGCCGTAGGGCCTGGGTTCGAATCCCGGAGAAGACATGGATGTTTGTAAATGTATAGTGCCTTCGCAGCATGGGGGTACTCTAAATAGCTGTCGAGTCCCAAGTCCTCTCGTGTGGTTGGTGGAAGGGGAAGATGGGTGGGAAACCCCTGACCACTCCCAGGGTGTTCTCCCTCAAAATTGGGGCGAAACCGAGCCCAATCGTACTTCACCTGCATGGTGCTCAAAGCTACGGCTAACGATAGGCGTACAATATAGCCCGAGGCCATGATGAATTTTGTGGGCCTTGATCCGACTATGTCAGACAGGTGGCATTAGCAACAATAACTATTTATAAAAAGAAATAACATTCCTTGTGATCCAAAAAGGTTGTAGTTTTAGAAGTATAATATTTTTTTTCCTTAAGTTTGCAACAATACCTCGAATAAATGGATTGAAAACATAAGAGCATTGCACGTACATTTCAGGTTTCTTTGTAAAAAAGGGGTGCATGTTATACAGTGAATGTGCCTAAAAATTAAAAATTGCAGCTTGAAAGTATAGGTGCCTGTTGTACACCGGATTTTACAGTAATTAAAATTTTAAAAGTTTTTTGTTTAATTATTACCATAATGTTGGAAGAAAAAGGGACAGATTATATATATATAAAAAAAAATTTAAGACTGTTTTTTCTTTGTTTTTTTAAAAAAAAATTTCAGTAAAAAGAGCAATTTTATAAAAAAAATAAAAGCAAAAATTTAAATTATCTAAAAATATTTTTTAAATTTACTGCCAATGTTATTTGATCAAAACATTCCATCTTTTACTTAATGTCTGCCACACAGGACTAAATGATGACTCTTGGCTTTTTAACAACTTTAATTTAGCTAAAAAGATTTAGACAGAATGTGAGCAGCTACGTGTGGCAAGAACCTCTCCCAGCAAAAAAGAGTACAGCAACTGAATATTCCCCCCAGATTATATCATGCAAAACTCAAAAGCAAGCAAAACATTGCCATCGTGAGAAGGCAAAAGATGGTAAGAATGATGGAAAGATGGAAGAAAAGATGTTGGTAAAATTCACAAGAATAAAACTATTTATTTTACAGAAAATACATATAAAATAGAAATTATAAATACTAAGAATTGAATAGAAACTAAATATAGTATATAAATGAACAAACAAAGCACATTAATAATAAAAATACAGTTTGAACAATAATAAAAATAGAGAACAATTATAAATACAATTTCATCCAAACAATAGCTTTTATGCATTTACAAGATCAAAATGCATTTCCTGCATTTTTTTACAAGTAAACAATTTGTTGGTCACACAAGTCTTTTTGATGGTGATATTAATTTCTACAAATTTTATACAGGGTTCAAAAAAGAAGGTAACCCCAAAAATAACATGAACAAAAATATTACAGAAAAGTATAATTTAGTTTAAATATAAACTATACTCTAACAAAAAAAATTATCTTTGTTTCAAACAATTTCTCAATTCAGAAATAAATTCTGTAAATATATAGCATAAATTATTTGAATAATTTCATAATTGTTAATATGTAAATACGTAAAAAGAACTTGCAGTATACTAGTTCAGATTAAAAAAACAAAAAAGTATGTGATTATGACCACACAACAGAAATGAAAACTTCAAATGTTGTAATGTTATTTCAGGCATTAGTTCGGTAAATAAAAAACAAGAGGTTATTAGTATTGCCGTATAAAATTATTTATTTATATGTCTGTACTCATAAAGTAATATTTTTTGAAAAATATACAATCAGATTTGTGAATTAATTGTATTCTAAGAAGGAGACAATAGGTTTATGGTAGCTGAAATAGGTTGTAAATACTTTATAGATTCAAAATTATTTAATATCTAAAAAAAAACTCTTGCAAGTGTTGTTCCATACTTTGTCGTGCTTTCACTTGGATCCTTTGACATAATTAAATTGAATTTTGATTTTAAAAAATAAACTTTTTTATTTGTCTTTTGAAAAAACTACATTAAAATCCATACTTAAAATCACAGGTAATTTGTTCAGAAGAGCCGATCCGGCTTCAGTGTAGGCAACTAAATTTTTGTGAATGAATTCGATAACTTCCTCTACATTTTGATTTAATGAAATATAAATAGCAGCCATTAGAGTTATTTGTCCATTTTCTGCTCTACATTTCACTGCATAAATTATTCCGATACATGACTGATTAAACCCAAATGATTCTGTAGTATTTAATGCAACATCCATTCTCTATATAGTATAAAAAAAATTATAAATAAGTACATGCACATTGAATAAAATACGAATCGATAATTGAATATTCAAATAAACAAAACAGGGAAACATAAAAAGCAAACATTAACTTAATTGGTCTTAAACATCTTCAATTTTCAATTATCCTTTGCCACTAAAATTTCTTCACTGCGCTATTTTGAATAATTATTTAAGCATATATTCCTGAACGTAAGGAATATTTTTTCAAAAATATGAAAATGCAGATGTGTTACAGTTTACAGAAGATGAATGAAACGAATGCAAGCCATTTCACAATTCATGTAATTCCAGATACGATTCTGTTATGCTTGTAAAGGAAGATAATTGGCAATCAACTTTAAGATATTTTGACTTGGATCTTTTCAATATTAACCAATTAAAAATAAAATATTGCGTTGAAATAATTTTCATAACAATATCTGTGGGCATTTTTAAACCTCCTCTATCCAGAAGACTCAAATATTTTGTCACTTCAACATTTTCTAAATCGAAATTGATTTTTTTTACAACAAATATATATCTGCAATCTGATCATTTGAATTTTATATTATACACATAATAACCTGCTTTGTACATTAAAACTTGATACTCTTTTACATAAATATCATCTATTTTTAAATTCCCTAGGGATTGTCTTTTTCGAAGTTTGTATCAACTGTTCATCTTTTGGGAAACAAAAAATCAACTATATAAGCACACAAGAGGGAAGACTGAATATTACTCAAAACCCAGGGAAAACACACCACCTTTGGTCATGTGGATTTCTTTTTAGGGGTGTGCATGTCATAAACAATTGAATTTTGACCGACCCTGTCCAAACACAATTTCCGAATACAGACGAAAAAAGCCAAATGAGTGTTACATTCCCAATTGTGAAGCATCATTCAAGTTCACTTGTCAGCAAAATGTGCCTAAATAAGTTATCACTTTAAAAAAGACTAGCAGAATAAATAGCAACGCAAAACCTTTGTAGAATGTATGTTTTTTCTACACTTAAATTTCTTTTTGTCACGAATCTATTTTTTACAAGTATTTAATTTCTTGTTCAGTTTCTTTTCAATTTTATCATGCTTTGGAGGTTATATAGTTCAAGCTAAGTTAAGTCAAGTCATTTCTAAACTCATTCGATAAATTATAAAAGCATTAAAAGTTTTTCAAAAACTCTTTCCTTGATTTTTGTAAGTAAAACTTAAACTAAAATGGAAGTAATTTTCTAAAGTATGTAATCTGCTAAGTAATGTAGAGTATACTAAACCAAGATAATGGACTAAATTCACGCCAGACAGACGCCAAGCGGGGAATCACGTGACAAATTGGGCAACAATTGCCCGTGCTTTGCATTACCGTGGTAGAACCGTATACGCAAATTGTTGACATTCTTTAGCTTTAATTTTTTCTAATTAAAATATGTGATATTGTATTTCTTGTATTATTCTAGTGTATATATTTGTTAGGAAATAATCTTAACAACTTTTTTACATGATTTTTGTTTTATTGTAATTTATTTATCTAATTAGGTATTCGTCTGCTTAGACTAGTGTTAGCTGGTGTATTTGTTTATAGTTCTTGATTCATTTAGATATAGCTCTCAGTTATTTTACTTCTCAATTAATTTTGTAGTTCTTTATTTTATATTCGATGACAAATTTGTGAGCAACATGTCGCTTACCGAGCCTGATTGCTCAGTGAATTATTAATTTTTTTATCAAAAGCGTTGTAAAAGCAGAAATGAAGAGAGTAAAGTACAAGTCATCTGTTCAGGTCAGAACAACTTCTGGGGTAAGTTATAAATTATTAATTTGCTCTAATTTAGATACTTTCTGAAACTATTATGAATGCATTGCTATTTACTCATTTATGCTTTAGTTTAACTCATTGTTTTAAAATACAAAATAGGTTTTTAATAACATTAATATTGTTATTTATCATTGAATTATAAGTTGATTCTAAAAGATTAAAAGTAATGGCAACTATTCAAATTTAGCAGCTTTTTAAACTTCTGTAAAAGAAATGTGAATGGACGAATTTAAATTTTTTGAAAAGCTATATCATCAATGATAAGTTTATAATTTGATTCTTATTTTTTAGAGTAGCATTGAATATCAATTGCATTGTTTTCTATTTTAATGAATATGCATTATTAAGCTTTAGTCATTACATAGTTATTGCTATTTATGAGTAAATCCTAATTTGATTCCAACACAAGTAAAGGCAAGAAATGCCAAACCATTTTGATAAAGAAATGTAAATTTTTTCATTTAAAACTTAAATTCAATATGGAGAAATGTTGTGTTTACATTAAGATTCTCCCAAATTGTTACTAATTTTTCTTATAAGGCATAGTATTTTTAAATCAAGCACTTTATGTTGTGTTTTTATATAAAAAATTGTTAAAATTTTCACTTATTTAAAATTTTCATTCATATAATTTATTTATTTAAATTATGGTCTTTATATAAAATAATTGAATTTAAATTATTGTACTGAGACTGGCTCAATGGACAAGGACCTGATTTCTACCTAGACGGATTAAACAAGTAGGTTCTGCATTCTGTATGATAAATGCCTAAATAGACTTGGTGATTATGACGAAATGTGATAGGTGAATATGCCTCTTAATTCCCTTTTTGTATTTTCTGTCTATTGTAAATAAATATTTTTTATTCAACTTGTAACTTTTTTTTCTGCTCACCCCTCGTAGTTATGGATATTTCTTAATGATTTGTGGATTTGATAGATGTATCTGTTTTACAATGTTAAGCTTTTTAAAATAATTTTGTACATAAAATATTAAGAGTTGATAGGGAAGTATTTCATATATATTTATCCTCTGATGAAAATTTTTTTTACAACTTCATGAATTGCATATTTTATAATAGTGTGGCTTACCAGTGTAAGATATTTGAAATGATCCTGTAATTTTGTGGTTTGCTTTATCAATACTATAGAAAGTTCTTAATTTTTTTCCCTTTGTACCAGTATGCTATTAGCTGGTATACTCGTTCTTCACACGGGTGGGAATTAAAATATATATCAAAAATGTTATGCATGAATTTTCTCATTTTTTTTCAGCATTTAGAGATGAAAAGTAACAATTGTCTATAAAATATATTACATTTACGTCAAGTTTGCCTACCTACACTTAAAATTCAAATTAATATTTTATTTCATTGGTGATCAGTTCTTTGATGAAAATGAATTTTATTTTTACAATGTATTACATGTAAATACTTTATACATATAAAGATATCTAAAATGATTCTAATAAAATAACAAAAATTGAACATGGCAAAGTTTTTATAAATAAGGAAATGTAACGACTCAAATTGATATTTCAAAGACTTGTCATTCAATTCTTAGCATTTAATAATCTCCCACTTTGTGGAAACCATGAAATAATATGAACAGCTATAAATGGAAATCTTTTTAGTTTAATGGAATAAATAAATATGACCCTGTGTTAATTTATCATATGTAAACAAAATTTTTAAAAACCTCTAAAAATAGAATTGTGCATCCACTTAGCAAATTATAAAAAAACCCAGTAGAGGAATTTACATGTTACTTCTATAACACTGCAATATTGATACAGTTATTACGCGAATAGATTTATATAAGTATACCAAATATTAATTCTGATTTAAAAACCTGCGAAAAACATGAATTAAAAAAAAGTTACAAGACTTTTGTTAAGTTTACAACAAAAACGTAGATGAAATCAGTTAGCAACAGAATTTGATTTTGGGAACGTAAGAGATTTAAATAACACACAAGATATATTGCAATGCATGCTAAATAAATATAATGAGTTATTTCTACATGTATTAATTGTTTTAATACTTTTTTCTTAATTTGCAGTTACTGTAACAAGTGTTGAGAGCTCTTTCAGCATATTAAAAAGTTACCTTCAGCAGTTGCTATAGTAAGCATCAAACAAAAAAATTAAAAACTTTTATAAAAATAACATCACGCAATAAAAAACATGTGTATGGGTATGCGACACTTGGATCACAAGTTATTATTAATGCAAATATCTACTATATTAAAAATTTACATTAAAATTTTTAATAAATACTTTTTATATAAAGTGCCTATAACATGTTGATCTACTACTTTTATATTGTACAATATTAAGGGAATGTATCATCAGAAAGGGTGAAATAATTTTCAGAAATTCAATTTAATTATCCTTAATTTTAAATATATTTTTCTTATTGAATTACATATAATTTATAAAAATAATAGAAAATAATGATTTACGTATAAACAATAGATGGTTCCAAAATACAATTTAAACTTGTAAAAAAGTTTACTTTAAGCCATTGTTCATCTCATATTAAAGTGAGTTAATATGAAAGTTTTTGATTAATAATATTTATCCATTGGTGAAAATGAATTTCATTTTTACAGCACAATGAATTGCAAATTAGATGGAAAAAATACAATACAATATATATATATATATATATATAAATGAATAGTCGCATAAAATTTCCATTCACAATTAAATTCAAAATGTATCAAGCCAAACAAATATTTCTGTACAATTTCAATGATGAATAACATTTTATATATATATAAAACAGCAAATCACAAGATTATTGTGTTGGACATTCCATAAACTTTTCAGGTCATAAAATTAATTGAATATATTTTGGCCATAATATTCAAAAATAAGAATTTTTCAAACAAGAAAAAATGTACAACCAGACATAACAATTTCCAGTAATTGAGGTGTGTGTGTGTGTTTTTTTAAAATTGGCTTAAGTCACTTTGTTTTTAAAGCTAAAAAGCACCCTTTATTAAAAATGTTTTTTGGAGACAGTAACAGCAAAAATACAATTTAAGTTTTTTTTTTTTTTTTTTTCAAATTATATTATGTTGATTCTGAAAGCAAAAAGTCAGTTTGACCAGCTATTATTTCACTGTTTAAAAAAAAAATTTTTTAATTTAAATCTTTTCAAACTTATAAGATGCCCAATTTTTAAAATTTTTTAGTCATTTTAAGTGATTTATGTTTCATAGATTACTGCGAAAAAAGTTAGTATGGATTTGAAAATCTGTTTCCTTGTTGATTTGTAATAATTATTTTTCTCGCTAAACTTGGAAAAAACACAAGATTTCTTAAAAATATAACCAGAGATCTCAAACCAGAATCCATACAAACTTTTATAAAACATACATTTCAGAGTATCTACAAAAACTTTCAACACTATCTTGAACAGAAAAAATTAATGAAAAAGCTTATAGGTTACATAAATTATTTTTTAAAACAAAAATTGGCCTTGAAATCAATTTTAATTATGTAACTATGAGAACAGGATACATAATCAAGCAGAAATAATTTTAGCAATGAAAATTGAAACTATTAAATCCAAATAAACAACTCAGTTACAGTAACACATAGCTAATTATGTACGAGACAACCAGACAAATAACCAGTACGAGTTCAAAACACTCAGATTTTAAAAAATGATTTTATCTCCTACAATAACAGTTTCTTTAAATGATCGATCAACCATATGAGCAAAATAAGACATTTTAAAAATCATAATGTAAAACTAAAAGAACGAAATAATCGTAGCTGCTGTAGTAAACAAACAGCACGTGATCATGTGACATAGTTTTCAAGTGATCGTGACGTCACATGAATTTAGTCCATTATGTAAAATTATCTGTCATAAATTTAATAAGCTGCAATTAACTTTGAAATAAATTTTATTGTTGCATTAAAACAATATCTGTATTATACATATAAGATAGAGCTGTTGCACATAAAAATACATTATTTTTCACTTATGCAAAGGAAAAATCATAGTTTGTCACCTTTTCTATTTATATTGTTCAGATAAAATTGTTAATCTTATAAGCTTCACAAGAACGAAAAAGCCTTATACAGATAATGCAAGTGAAAATTTTGCCATTTCCTGTAATAAAAATCAAAGACTATTGAATAAGATACAAGACCCTGGGAAAAGTCAAATGAGGTCAAAGATAAATCTCAAAAATAAGGAAAACATTTTATCATTACATTTGGTAATATTGAAACAAAGTGATGTAAGAGTCACACATGATAAAGATAAACATAAAATTGGAGCTAAAATGTCAAAAGAAGTAAACAAGTAAGATAGAAAATCAATATAAGACGATTTAATACTAACGAAGAATACTAACAAAATTAAATTGGAAAAATACAAAAGTAAGACAGAAAATGAGATTGTAGTTAAATCATATCATTAGGGGATTAGTTATTAGGGATATTTAATGATAATCTAATATCTATATTACCAATCTCTCATTATCAGTAAGTAGGAAAAAAATCAAATTAGTAAGAATTTTTAAGTGATTGCATGATATTCATTTTAAATTTTAAAAAAGCCTGTTGTAATGTATAAAATAAAATTTAGCATTACCAAAAAAGAGATTCGATAAAATTCAAGAGAATTTCCCAAAATTTATAACAGAAAAACAGCATTTCAGCAATTAATATATAGATAAAGAGGTAGGCCAATTAATAAACAATAAAATAGCAGGTTGTATTATAAAATCCACAGCTAATGCAAGAAAGATTTCGTTGAGCTGAAATTTATTTGAAACACTTTTTCTACATTTATTTGATTTATGTACAAAAATAATGTTTCATAATGGGCATAGATATTGCTGGAAAAAATAATAAAAATTAACTTAAAATATTAATTTAGCTCTTTAATAAATTAAACATTAATTCACTAAGGTAAAATAAATGATAAAAAGGAAAAAGTATAAAATTATTTTAAACTAATAAACTAATCTATAGATCAAACAAAAAAATTTTTTTTTGTACTACCAATAACCCTATAGTAATAATATTATTCCGAGGTCAAAATTTAAAATTTCAAATAGCAATAAGTTTTATAAACATCTTACACTTTATCTTCAGGAAACCGCAAAGCAATTTCCTCAAGAATTGGCTTGAAAGAAGCATCTCTTTCTTCTTTTCCTTCAGCACTCCATTCTCTATATAACTGTTTAAATATAGACTGAACTTTTTCCATATCAAGCATTGTTACATCAGAACTTATTACTTTCTGTAAACAAATACACACAAATAATTAAAATACTACACATCACATCACTCCATTAAAGAATTAAGTAGGCTACTTCACAAAGAGAGCCGATTTCCACATTTTCTGCCTCGCAAAGTATTGCAAGCAATCTAGACAATTCACAATATTGCATATATTTTTTAAGTCAAAATCAATTCTTCTCTTAGATGTATATAATATTTTAAGCATCTAAAATCAGTTAACAAAAATTTAAAACTAAAAATAAGAAAGAACAGATATACACTTCACTTCTGCAGTTAAAACTTTTTAAACTAATAAAGTAAAATGGCAAAAAGGTGCAATAAAAAATTAAAGTTATTTTTCAAAAATGGTTATAGAAGCTTCTTTTAATAAATTAACATTAAAAATCTATCTATATTCCATTTCAATTTCTACTTCTAATATTTAATTAAAAAATATTCATATCAGTGAGAAAGAGGAATTATTTAACAATATTGTATTTTAGGGTGGTTCAAAAAAAATCTTTTTTCGATCTAGAGACCAGGCCACCCCTTATTTTTTAATATCAGCAGTATAATTATGTGGGAGTTTTAGCTTCTTAATCAAATTCTAAGAGGGTGCTCAATGACTCCTACTCCCATAATTTAATATCAGCAGGAGTATAGGAAATGCAACAAATACATTACATTTCAGTAATATTTTGAATTTTTTTAGAAGTTTTCATTGAAATTTAGCTTTTTGTACTATACATACGTATAACTATTATTTCTCTAAAATATTTTATTATACGCAACATTTTTGATAATTATTTACGTTATGTACAGCAATACCAAAACTAAACAAAAACAAGAATTTTAACTCATTTATCATCTTACTACCAACTGAAAATAATTTCAAAGTGAAACCATTAATTTTAAATGATGATGTACTCTGGCCTCCAAAACTTAAGGAACAACTGGTTTTTTGCGCCTTATTTGCAAGTGAATGAATGTAGAAACACCAAATTTGGCAAACATGTGCACAAAACAGTTATGTATTGACTGCAAGATAGAAGTTTACATAACAAAAATTCAAAAGTGATTTACAACAAAAGAAGGCAATCTTACTGGAAAAGTCCATTCTTGGAAAAAATAATAATCACAGTTTAATGTGGTAAAATGTCATAGAAAAATAACAAAAATGGGTTTTAATAAGGGATATGGTCACCCTTAGCTTGAATGCATTGGCGGCATTGAACTTCCATGCTGTCAATTAAGCTGTCAGTTACTAAAATGGGAAGCAAAGACCAGACACGGAGTAAGCTTTGTTCCAGCTCTCCTAAAGACCTTGAAGGAGGACTTAAAGCCCCTTCCCCAGCAACCTGTCTACCAAGATAGTTCCAAAGGTGCTGTATTGAATTTAAGTCTGGAGATCAAGCTGGCCATTCCATTCGCTCCAAACCAAGACCCTCAAGATATTCCTCAACAATTATAGCTCAGTGAGGTTGTGCATCATTATCCATCAGAATGAAGTCATTTCCAATTGCGGAAAAATACGGGCTGACATATGGATCAAGGATCTCACCCCGATATCTTACATCAGTCAGAGGTCCTCCCTGGAACACATGCAGGTCAGTGTACCACCAAATGAGATCCCTGCCCAAACCATTATTCCACCACCTTGGTAACTATGTCTTTCAACAGTGTTGGATTGATGATATCTGGTGCTTCGCTCCCTCCAGATAAGCAGATGTCCTGAATCGCTCTCCAGTGTGAATCTGGATTCGTCTTAAAAGAGTACAGAAGCCCATCGCTGTCTGATCCAGGAAACGTGTTCTCTTGCCCAAGATAAGCGGGCCCTTCTCCGTCATCTGTTGAGGGGTACACACATAACTGGTCGCCTTGCATAGAGACCTGAATTGTGAAGATGCCTTTGCACTATACTAGCAGATATTCTTCTCCCTGATCCTACAGAATGGTCTGCAACAAGTTGCGGCACAGAAACAATTCTTCTCCTTCAGGCCAAAAGAGCGATAAAATGGTCTCCTGCAGGTGTTGTAGCTCATGGTTGGCCTGGAACATGTCTTCTGGACACAGATGCTTCGGTTTGATATTGATTCCAGAGATGGTGGACCACACTACGAGGCACATTAAGATGCCTAGCAGCATCAGCCTGTGATAACCCCATTTCTATCCAGCCGATCGCCCTTCACCTTAACGAATAGGGCAAACGGCTTCTCTCACACATTGCAAGACCCCACTGCCTATTGTCAACAAATCTACTAACAAAAGTTACACGCTTAATTACGAAAGTCTAAAAAATGCAGATTTTTCTCTCACTCATATATATCTGTTCTTTCCTATTAAAAAAAAGTGTCAGTTATTGTTTTTGCATAAATTTGTATAAAGTTTGTTTTTATCATTTATATAAACTTAAATTTTATTGTTACTGTCATTTTTTTTACAGTGAGCTTTGAAAAACATGTTGTTCCTTAACTTTTGGAGGCCAGTGTACATGCATATATGCTGAATCAATTAAAGATGAACTTAAACCAATTTTTCCTGCAATGGCTCAGAGGGAAATTAATTTTTGAACATGGGAAAATTGTCCGATAATCCATATTTGTATGTGGAAATAGTATTAATAAGCTGCTTGGATCGCCAAAAGTGACTGCTGGAACTGGAGAAAATGCAACTAATGCTATAAATATTTTACTGACAGAGTGGAATATCACAGAATTGATTCAAACAACGTGTTTTGATGCAATATGCATAAATACTAGTTGTTTAAAGGGAGACTGTGCGGTACTAAACAGAAAACTTGATTGCAAACTTTGTTGGTTAGATTGCCAGCATCACACAATGAAATTAAGTCTTGGTAAAAACATTTTACGTTTTGAACCTTCAAGTTCTCCAAAGGCTATTTGAAATGGTGTTGTGAAGAATAATTATAGAGCACTAGAACTAAATGGATGACTATTACATTTCTTAAACATTATTTGGAAACAATTAAATCTTATATCAGAGATAATTACAAAGAACTTATCGAATTGATACTGATATTCTTAGGATGCCCATGAGCAAAAATACATTGGTGAGCTTTAGGACCAACTCACCATGCTTAATGGATGACTAAATTACAATATGCATGAAAGACATTTATTTTGAGATCAGCGAGACATTTTAGATCTAAGACAGAAGAAATGAGGATTTTAAGATTTGCACAATTTGTGTACTATCACTAGACAAAGAGATTGCACTTTCTGCAAGTACAGTGATGGAGTGCCACATATATGGTATTTAACTGGTGAATTAGTAGGACTTTTTCTCTTTTCAGGTAGAGTTTCAATGGAAGAAAAACAAAGAATTGTACAGTGCATGACAGCTGTGCAAGCACTTAAGAAGCATAATATAAGAAGTGAACCTGGCATTTTCAAAGAAAATGGTGTGCAATTACACAACAAGAATAGCAAAACTCTAATATCATATGAATACAGACAATTCTTTTTAAGCCTTCCTCCTGAATGGAATGACAATAATGGTTTGTAAAGGGAAAGAATGCTATTAAAATTTACAAATTGTGATTAATAGTGCAAAACAAGACATTAAGTTTAAAAAATCATAACAAATGACGAAAATGAAAAGCAATTAATGTTGAAAATAGTAGAAGAAAACAGACAAAAAATGCATTCCATCAGAAACTACACAAAAAAAATCAGTTTTAGAGTATACTATGTAATATTAAAGGACAAAAAAATATTTTTATTTAATTCCATTAATGATTTATTCTTTGATAAGAAATAGCAAAATAAAAAAAACATTTTGTATATTTTTTTATTTTTTGTTAAAACAATTTATGGAAAAGTTACAACAGAATACACTAACTTATGATGTTTGGGGAGGGGGGAAGGTTAGAACCATCTAGCAGAGTAAAAATTCTTCCAGAATATTAGTCCACAAGTGTAAAAAATCTGAGGGATGGCCTGGTATGTAGGGGTGAAACTTTTTTACATACATTATTGAACCATCCTCCTGAACTTCTCTTCCTTTTGATATCACAAGAAATATGAATCAAATAATTATGCCTCTACTAAAACTTAAAAGATGTATATTAAGCAGTGTAAACTTTAAAAAAAGTTAAAATTATAAAATACATACAAAACATTTGTAAAACACAGAAAAATAAAAAGATTCTTACAATATATTTAAAAACTTTAGAAACAAAAATTACATCTTATATCACAGACAACAAAATTTTTTTAATATATTTACAATATTTTCATACACACAGATCATTTTAAAACTTTTTACATTTACATTATGCATTTTATTACATTAAACATTATGCATTTTATAATGTAAAGCATTTCTATACAATAAGAAAAATTTCCAATTTATATTCCCAACAGAAATAAGTTAGTTTTTATGCTACATTTTTATAAGATTAATTTTTTTCCCTTGACTTTTTTAAAAATAAATTTCTAAGAAGTGTTCTCTAAATCCACTAATAGTAAGAAATAAAATGTTTTTAACAAAAGATTTAAATAACAATCATATTTTGCACAGTTTTTACAAATTAGAGCTATATTATCAACAACGAAGTTAATTTTATTGTAAGAGAGGCTAAGCTAAAAATTAAGCATTTCTTAAGACTTTTTTTTAAAACACAAAATAATAACTTGTACAGTAAAAAAATATAAGGAATTTTCCATGCAATGACAACAAATTCTGGCAGACTTTAACACATAACAATTTCATTTTAGTCAATTTACAACATTAAAAAGACAGTATTTTTTATAAAATCCATTAAATAAAATTTTTTGAAATGCCTTCATATCTAAATTCTTGATTTTTTTAAAAGAGCTGTCCCAAAAGTATGAAAATGGGATAAAATACAAATATTTTTTATGAGTTGTGAAGAAAGAGTCTTATTTTAGAGTTAAAATTTAGACAAAAATTGATTACAGACAAGAAATCTTAATTTGAACCAGTAAACTATAAAACAATTTTTTACTTATTCATTTTTTACCTATACATCTCACAAAATTTAAATAAAGAATTTTCATTGCTGTTCAGTTAGCTAAATCCCCAAATGTAGCTAACAACCTTACCTACTACAACCATTTTCTTAATGTTCTCCATGTAATGACCTTTTCTTGCAGTATTAAAAATAAAACTTAAGATTTCACAATAAAACAAAATTAATTTCTTAAAAATTAGGAATTCATACTCAGAGCTCATGGTGCACCTATCATATCATTTAACACATAGTCTCTCTCTTGCATTCTTATGACAAACCACCTTGACAATGAGCAAGTGCTAACAATACTTTCTCTTGCTAAATGGTGCTAGATATCACACTCCATAGAGTTTTTAAAAATAATTCAGTAAAATTAGTCGCAACAATAAGTAGATATGATTTGTGCATATTTTATTAGTCTTGCCAAAAGTGACCACTTGGTTGGATTTGCACCAGGCTAGTCAAATAACACCAAATTTTCTTTGTATGACAATTTGTTAATCAACAATTTGAAAAATTAAATTATACAATAAAAAGTTCATTTAATTCTAAAACACTGTTTAAAAAAATTTACATACTATATCTTCACTATGATCAGCATTCTGAAATAAATGAGCCACGTCCTTTATTATAACTTTAATTATTTCATAATTGTGTTCAATTGCAACTCGGACTCCATCTAAGTGAGTTCTATAACCCTTTAACAGGTCTTGCTGGTGGGGAGATAAAGATGAGATGTATTTGGTGGAGTTGTACAGTCTTTTCAAACTGTGTAGCCTAAAAAAAATATTTAAAAAAAAACATCAACAAATTAAATCAACTTTATAATTCAAAAGTTTCAATATATTACTCTTATAAGATTTAATTATATTTACCAAATATACAAAAAATTCAATTATTTGCAGATGAACAACCTAATTTATAGCTAAACCATTGACATTGAGACATTGTAATGACTTAGTTATAGCATATTAAGAAATTTAAATGAAACAAACTTTTTTTTAGATTTTTAATATTATAAATATTTTCAAACATTACTATTTCTTTTTTTATTTTTAATATTTGATTTAGTAATTATTTCTACAATAATTTTGATATTTTTACTGTTTATATTATTAAAATGTAACATTTTGATTTGTCTTGATATTGATCAAACATTATCAAAAGCAACTTTCTATTCAGATTGTGGTAACATGTAAAAATGTGGAATAGAAAATAATGTGATGTGGATGATAAGTACAAAATTCTTTTGTAAATTTAAAATGAAACAAAATTTTAAAATAGCAGTCACTACATTTTTAGCATCCCCCCCCCCCCAAGTTGTCATAAGCGAATTTAAACTATACCAAATGTGAAATTTAACTTCCAATATAAAATATTTTTGTCAAAAAAGAAAGCAATTACTAAAACACTTATCTTTTAAAACATGAATATTTGTTGTAAGAAAATACTCGTAGTAGAGTTAAAGATAAGGAATACAAAAAAATACATAAAAATCTCCATTTTCATAAAATTATGTATGTAAACACACAAAATAGTTAATTTCCTTACCATATTACATTTTTTTCCGATAAATGAGCTCTTTTTCTCCCCAACCTGGACTCTCAAAAAATCAAAATATAAACTTAAGGCATCATAATTCTTGTTGAAATCTTAGACCTATTAATACTTTTTGGTGAATTTTGTTAAAAACTTTGATAAATAGTCACTGATAGTCTTAAACATTTCAAAAATGTAGCACCTGCTAAAAATTACTAAACATTAATACCAAAATCACATTTATAAAAGTACAAACCTCTAAAAACCGAACACTGTTGCAAGTTTTCAGATCAATATTATTTTCAATGACTACCTAATTGAGTATTGTACAAACTCAAAACTTTTATTTCAAAAGACATAAATGATCATAGAAACTGTAAATGCCAAATAAAATTAAATGATTAAAAAAAAATCATTGTTATAATTTACTTAACAAATATCTTTTTTATGTGCATTTTGAAAATTCTAAAAACCCATTTGTAAAATTCATAGGAACACAGTTCTGAAAAAAAAATAAAGGGGCATTGCCCTATCTTTACCAATTCAAATAACTTTATTTCACTGCCATTGCAAAATTTTCTAATTTAGCTCAGTAAATTTGATATCAGTGTTTACTCATTTTCAGCATTACCAAACAAAGATAAGAATTATCAGAATTAAAAGTAATTATTATCCATTAGATGCATGTTGTTTTAATGAATCAAATCAAAATTTTTAAAAAATGTCAAAGTCATGTTAATTATTTCAAAAAGAAGTAGAAAAATAAATTTATGCACAAATAATATTAAATACAAACAAAATAACTATAAATTCATAAAGTGAAACCTACTTTTAAAAATTTCAAAACAAAAATTAGTAATGAATCTTGGTTGAATAGCAAAGCTTTCAGATTAAGATTTATTAATAAAGAAAATTTTAAAACATATCAATCTTGCAAGAGTTAAATTTTATAGAAATACATAATTCAATTATATCTACATATCCCAAATAATTAGAGCTTCCACAAAACTTATAATATTCCTCAAAGTTTTATACATAAAACTCAAAGAAATACTCTTAGATCCGTGAGCTTTACAAGTGTTAATTAAAAAGAAAATATTTTAGATATTTCTCATTGAAACTCTATATTAGCAGTTACTAAGACATCAAATTACAAAGATTCTGCAATTGGGTTGTAATAAAATATGTTTCAAATTCCAAGAAAAATTAAAAATTAATTTAATATATTTTATAAAAATTATTTTAATACATTATACAAATTAATATTTATCATACAATTTTTTTTATAATACATCTTTTTTTTCACAATAGATCATTACAATCCAATTTTGATATAAAAAATATTTTAAGCCTTCTGAAACAGAAATTTATTTCCAGAAACTTAATTTAAACTGTTTAATTAAAAATTTAAGATGAAATTACTCCCACAAAATGCAGCTAAAAATATTACTTAGCTAAAAACAAAATTTGAGTATCTTGAAATTTATCTCTTTACATTTAAGCTCCTATGTATTGAATATATTTCTATTAAATACCGAAAATAGAATATTTGATTTTTTATACAGTCTGATCTATCCAATTAAAACACAATTGAGCAATCCATTGTTTCTAAACTGTGGATTATGTGAACTATGAGTTAAAATGTTAATATAAATTTAACAATTATATAAGTTTCTACTTTAATATTAATTTTCTGTGCATTTTCAGTTTGTCACGAAAAAAGTCAATAAGATCATCACATAGACACTTCAAATATTCAAGAAAATTGAGTTTGTTTTATCAACACCAATCCTTCATGGTCTCTTTCCAATCTCTAACATGGTACCTTTTATTTGCTGTGCTTTGATGCCAGATATAGGATGTACAACAATCAGTTTTGTTCCTTTGAGCACCTTAGAATATGTGATTGGAGTATTTTTGCACATCTTCCCCTTACTCATTTATCTGATACCTCTTCACCTAGAACAATAGCTCCTTGTGTTCTAGTCCCTACTATTAACATTTTTAATAACGAAAATTACTCATTTGAAGGTTATAAAAACCATTATAACTCTCAAAATATGGCTCATACAAAATGTTTGATTATAAAGCTAATTTCACAATCCTTTCCGTATGGGGGGCCATTGGTGAAGGTTAATTTTTTTTCCAAGTTAAACACTTAAAAAAAATGTCTTATTTTGTGTTAAGTTGTTTTACTGCACATGTACAATAAGCACTCAAACTCATGAATTGTGTGGTCGGTTTTATATACCAAAATTGACAAATTTTTACTGTCATTAACCAATTTTAATTGTTTTATTTTTACCCCCCCCCCAAAATAAAAGTGTCAAATATTTATTTCTACTTTTAACAGACAGTCAAAATCAAATTTCACAAAAAGAAAAATAAGAATTATGATGTCATAAAACCTAGAAGTGATATCACAAGTGATTACTTATCAAGAATGCTTATCAAAAGAGCTATGACAAAACTGTTAAAAACAGACTCATATGTTATTGAACTACATATTAATGGGATTAAATATCAAACAAACACATATTTTCTCAACTTACAATCTGTCCCCCACTAGGTAAAACAAGTAGTCATTAATTGTAAAATCTTTGTTGATTAATTGCTGTATGCAATTAAAATGAACACATCTCAAACAATATCTGCCATTTTCTACTACATGCAATAATTAATAGTATTTTCTTACTGATATTAAGAATTGTATTTGGTAGTTGCATATTAACATCATAGCAGCCAAATTTACGCCATGTAAATCACACGCTATTTTCCTCCAAAATCTGACTGATTGGTTTTTTGAAAATGTTGTTTTGATATAATGGCATGATTTGCTTGGCGTAAATTTGGCTGTGGTGACACCAATACTGAAGAACTTTGTACTCTTTAAAATATTTTCATATTTGAAATTTTAATTAAAAAATGAAGTTACATTTTTTTGTGAAAAAATTAAACATCAATATGACTTACATTTTTACAAGATTACATTCATGAACAATGATTATTTTTTTTTTACTTGCATTTTAAAAAAAATATTTGGATAGTAAATTATGAATATAACAAAGAGAATACCAGTGATTTAAACTTCATACAACATAAGAAATTTAAGCAACAAATTATTTTCCATAATTCTAGGATGTGAAAAGTAATAAGCTGGTATTGTTAAATAGCTGTATAACACAGAATTATTTTTCATGCAAGTTTTCTCAAAAACATACCATCTATTTCCATCAGTTAAACACAGTTACACTTGACATGCTTATAAACTTTCGAAAACCAGAATGATCAGATGCACTAATTAACAATAACAACAGCAGAAAGTTCAAGATGATATATTAGAAACATTTTTAAATAACTTTTAGAAAATAAAATTAAATCATAATTGAAAAGAAATATATTTTTTGCCTGTTCATAAACATAATTTGGAAGGAAAATATCAGATTTTTAAGCTAATAATAATTAAAATAAAATATTTTTCTTTCAAATGTTTTTTTTCTTTTAAAAAAAATGTGAACGTTTTAGAGCATGAATATCCTAAGAAATATTTCAAAAATGAAATCTTTCAATTTGAAAACAATTTAACTTTTTAAATAAATGTTGTATGAAATATTTTTATATTTAAAACAAATTAAGATAAACATGGAATACAAACTTGTAACTTCTAAATGCATTAACAATGCGTTGAAAATGTTTTCTTTCCAATTCATCTTCACTTTCCTCAGCTTCACAATCAGTAGAATTGTCTTTGTTATTCGTGGATTGATTGGCATTATCATCTGATAATGTATTTGAAAGTAATATGTTATTTAAGCTGTCATTTTCCTCCATGCTTTACAATCTCTTCCTTCTCCTACCTTCACAATAACAACAAATGGAAGAAGGCAACACTAATGCCACTTTTTGTTTGTTATGTGTTTTAAAGGCTTCCTGACATCTATTTCTAGCCATTAAAATAAATAGATGATTTTGATTGGTCCAAATAATCACGTGATACAGAAAGCTATTTTAATTTGTGGGAGAGAACACTATTTAAAGCATTAAATTCACTTTAATTTCATTTGTTTAATTTTTGTTTCTTGAATTTGTAAGAAATGGTTTCCTAAATTGAAATCTGCATTAAAAGGGACATGAAGGCTGGGAAAGAGAAAGCGGCACGCGTCCTGAGGGAGCTCCCCCAAAAGACTTCCAGCACTGTTTCGAACATTGGAAAATTCATATGGAGCGTAGTAGGGATAGAGCAGAGATATATATATTAAAGGTTATAATTAGTAAATATGTATGAAATAAAAATAAAAATTTGTGTAGAATCAGTTTAATTTTTTAATAGCCCCGCCTTGTATTCCTGTATAACAAACTCTCAAAAGAGTACGTACACGCTTACATAGTTCTTTTTTATGTCAAAATGTTATTAAATAAGGTTTCCAATCTTATTTTGAAATATTTATATTTTTCAAAGTTGTAAAATCATGTTATTTAATCATAAAATGGAATGATGTAGAGATTATCTAATTTTTGATTACAACATAGAATCAACAAAATAAGTTTCTACAAGCGTGGGTTGCATTTATTTTCTCTCTCTTTCTCTCTCTCTCTCTCTTAATTTTTGTTTAATTATTAGTATAAGAAAAATTTATTTTCATTGTCTAATAATTTTTGAGAATGAGAATTTATATTTTTTATTCATATATTCAAATACAATAAAAAAACAAACAGAGAAACATATATTTTAATTGGAAATTCTGTTTTTCTGGAGTAAATCTATGAATTTTCGCTTATTTTATTACTTTTTAGAAAACTTTTTTTATTACTCATTTCTTTCTCCCTTTTTGTCCCTCAAATTATTTCCCTCGCATGGAATTATACATATTGTCAGTTTTCAGTTTTTCAATGATTCTTTCAATCATGAAAGCTGCTAATAGCCCTCGCGTTGCTTTATAGTGCGACGTTAATAAACATTCCCTCCCTCAATCAATCAGGAAGGAATAACATTTTCCCTTATTCAATTATTTTTCATAAGTAGATCTTTTTTTTTATTATTTCAATTGATGTAAATTTATACTGATAGATTTATTGAGAATTTTAGAATTGTATAGTTTTATTTTTCGTGAATAACGTTAATAAAAACTGTACTTGTTATTATTTCTTGCATTTTTATTGTCAAGTTAACAATATTTCAATCAATATCCTTTGACTAGAATTAAGAATCTCTGCTCATTTTCTTAAGATCAATATCGAATAATGATAAATCTGCCTTTACTCAAGAGATGGCGTTAATTGTGTGTGCAAATTGGATAAGTTCAAAAGCTATAAAGTTAGGAAGGGGGTAACCATTCATGTCACTTTCGCAACGGGGTGTGAAGGAAACAGATCTATGGTAGAATAAACTAGCGTCTCAAATCCAACACGAATGGGAGTTCGAACTGCGCATTCGTTTGGACGAGTCTATTCAGGAAAGCAGGAATGTTCCTAAATGTGGAGCAGAAAAGGTTTTTTTTTCCTTGTTTAATGAAATAGAAATGTTCTAAATTTAGAGAATTTTTAGATTTCAGACATTCCTTCACACTCCCCAGTTATATTTTAGTTATCTCAGCATTTATGGTATCGCCAACAAGTTAGTAAAGGGGGAAAAAGCATTTTTAATTCTTATGTATTACAAAAACTGAAAGTGATTCATCATTCTCACACATTTAGCTACTTGCAAAATTGTTATTTTCATTTTTGGAAAAATAACACCTACAATAATGCAAACATAACCCCTCCATAAAAAAATTCTACTTTTTGTATACATTTTTTTAAATTAACCAATATTTACAAATGAATTTCATGAAACCTGCAGAAGTATTCCGTTGGTGGTGATGAAATATGCAAACCATTCGCATTGTAACGCAGACGCACATCATGGGTAACCATAGCGCCACTCGCAAGCGCTATTTAAGGGGAGAACAAATCGGTGAATCGAAGTAAGGCAACTGTTTTTTCGTGCGGTTTTTTTTTTGCCTAAACCATAGGTTCTCAAAGAGGGCAAAAACACCCCCTTATGGGCCTTTGAGGCTTTCAGGTGGGCAGTAAAAAACCCAAAGAAAATTATGGGGCGTTAAGATGGCATGGAGGGGCTTGGGAATATTAACCAAATGTAGTCTAAAGAAGATTAAAAAAATATGCTGATTATGTACTAACAGTAAACTTTAATACTGTTTACCTTATGTTGATTGTATGCATTTAAATCATTTCTATATCACATGTACGAAAATTCACATATTTAGGTAGTTCAGGAAAAGGATGAAAAACTTAAAGATTACATTACACTCAGACCTACATTAAATTGAATGATATAGTGAATTTTAATTTATGTAGTGCACGCGTTGTCTTTGTCTGATTCAGTAGCATGTTTCAATTCCAACACTATCCTATCTATGACTAAAATATATAATATTACACATTTAAATATATTTGTGGCAATAGCTATTTCAGATTCACAAGTAAAAAATTGGGGCTTTAGAAAAAAATTAAATTAAAAAATATATTCTATTAGTAATAGCATATTTTTTTAAACTTAACTCTTGTTTTTACCATGTATTACGTACACTCTTATTTCTCTAGAGTGGGAGGGGGCGGCATCGAAATATTCACTAGAAAGGGGGGCGGTATAGAAATATTTACTAGAAAAGAAGGGGGCAGTTCAAAAAATGTTGGGAACCTATGGCATAAACTGTTTACCTGTGAATTGGGAAAGATATCGAGCGTCTTTTGACTAAGTTTCTGAATTCAACCGAGGAAGAATAGTAGCCTATAGGAATTGCTGATTATCCTTCAGAAAATTCAGCCAACGTGTTGAATGAAACCAAGCAACTGTGATGCGTATCTGTCATCGCTAGATGCACGAGGAAACGATCTATTTTGTTGCAGCACTGCCCGTGATGACAAGCGGGTTGTGTGCATTGCAGCGATGAATCGTGCAGCCACATTACGAAACATAACACAACAGATCCAGTCTGTTGCGCATCATTCGGTATCCGTTCGTATCATTCGATGCCGTTCGCAGCAGAGTGGAATATCCGCAGGGTGTTTATTGCTTCGCTTACCTTTGACTGGAAACCACAGACGTTTGCGCCACCAATGGTGCGATGAACGGCAGGCATGGACAAAGAAGTGAATGACATTATATTTACTGACGAATTCCGCTTCTGCCTGCAACATCATGATGGTCAGATTCGAGTTTGGAGACACCGTGGTGAGAGGGTGCTGAACCGTTGCGATGCATCGCCAAACTAAACCTGCACACGGTATCATGGTTTGGGTGATATTGGATTTCCCTGCCCACCCCTCTAGCATGCATTGCTGATACACTGAACAGTCAGCTCTATCTCTGAGATATTGGATCCTGTTGTCCTCCGATACATTCATCGCTTGCCATCAGCCATATTCTCAAGGTTAATGCGCGACCACACATGATACGCAATTTTCAAGAGTTCTTCACCCATCAGATTGAATTGTTTCCTTGGCCTGCCTGTTTTCCCGATCCATCGCCAATCAAAAAGGTGTGGTAAATGCTTGCACGACTTGCCCAGGTTACTACATCCACTGCTACACCATATCAACTTTGACAATATATGGAAGTTGCATAAATTGCTGTACCCCAGGGATACATCCAAATCCTCTTTGATTCCATGCCGATGCGTGTGGCAGCGGTTATAGCCAACAATGGGGGCTACACTAACGACTGATTTTATCATCATCCACACATCACAAGAGGCTGTAATTTTAATCATTTTTGATGTGTAACACCTTTCCTCTCGATTGCTGGAGATTTGTGGGAGTGATTTCGTGAAAAGGGACGGAAATGCGTAATAGGAAGTTGGGGGAGCGCGCGCTATTCAATGAAGTTCTGTTTTTCTTCCTACATTCGGGAGGGGCTCTGCCCCCATCCCCCACGGTCTAGGCCTTGGGATCTTCGTTTTTGTTTTCTCACTTTAGGATCAGAGAAGAAGCTAAGTCTTTTAGGCATAGACGAGGTTAGACAATGACGAACGTGTTTCGATACCAGACTTCGATCGCTGCGTACAATTTAAGCAACCGGGTCACAGAGCAGCTGGTGTTGCAATCTATCGCAAACAGAACAACTCACATGTTGTGGCTCGACATATGGATATTACTTATCGTCAAACAAGTGGACTGGGTATTATTAATCAAGATATTGGGGGGGGGGACATATGTGCGGCAAAATGCTTATTTGAAAAGGGACAAACAGTTCATTTCTCCGAATCAAACGGTTCAAAAAATTAAAGATTTCCTGCATTTTTTTACTTTTACCATATACCGAAGGTGGTTCTACTCTTTTTTTTAAAAAAACTATCACTCGCTTCCCATGATTTTGAGTGGTGATTTTAAAGTTAACTTCAGTTTGCCGAGCGACTCATAGCTTTTTTAAATGATGAACTCAAGCTCGAAATGAACACAAATCGAAATGTTTCGACAACTAACAGTGCTTCTGGTATTGACGCTATTCTTCAACGGTTTTTAAATACTTTGAAATCACAAGTATATGTGTCATATTTTAGTTATCATAAATTATCATTACCACTCTTCCCCAAATTGAACAAGAAAAATTATTTTTAATAAAAGAATTGCATTATTCCTTGTGTTAATTAAATAAAATTTTCATTAAAGATATAATTATTTTATAGAAAATTATTTCCAATCATACTCGATTCATTTTTTTTCAGGATTTAAGTTGCTATTGCTAATTTACCACGATAACATGTCAGATGTTACACATCGTATGCGACTACTGTAAGGCTCGTTTCTTTTTTTATCTTTGTACAGCATATTATCTGCCAAATAAATTTTTCTGTGATATCTCTGGTCCTTCTTGGTTTTGCATTTTGAATGATCAGCAGTGTAAATAAAATATTTTACTATACTTTTGCACATGTATCAATATTTTTCACTCAAAGTTGTGTTGCCAATAATATAGGGTAACTTTTATAAAGTATCCCGGGGAGTATTGTAAAAATTTAAGGCATGGTCGAACGAGAAATGGGCCAAGGACCTTGGCCACAATGTGAGCCTCTTTTCGTTCTTGACCAGCCTGAATAAGATCATGTTCGCTGTTTTGGCTACTTCTCTTAATAAATGAGCCAGTTTACACTTACAGACATAGAGTTGAGCATCGACAGTTAAGTCAAAAGAGATAACACTAGTCAACATCAAAATTGTTTCGAGCTCAAAAATAGTTTATAATGAAGTATTTTGGTCCGGTAAACACGAAAATCATCATAAAAACTTCAGATTAGCTCTTGTTTTCAAGAATCAGAACTCGCGGTTCCTAAATAGCTGTATTTTTACTCATCTTTACTTTCCGTGTATAATCTTTTAATGTTCATTTGAGAGGGTAGATGGAAGCTCTTGCCCACCCAAAATTTTTTTTATTACTTATTAAAGAGAAAATGTCTTTTTTTCTAAAAAAAAAGGGTCACTAGAAAACTTATTTGTCGTCGTCTTTTTTTTAACCACATTCCATTTTTTGTTTTAAAAATTTGTTTTTATTTCCGATACACATAAATAGAAGATAAAAATTTCGCTGCCTCCTATTAAATCATCATATTCATCGAATTAATTTTCAAATTAAACTTTTTATTTCCTAATCTGCATTATTAACATTTTTGCAAAAAAAGGAAAACTTTCAACCTTTTTAATATATTTATTTTATAGGGCCGCGTGTTTATATTTTTATCAATCAATGTCATTTTTAGTATTGCCAGTTATAGGCCGCAGGATAAAATCATTCAATTTTTGCAGTCGGCTCTTTCTTTTTCTTTCTGTTTTTACTGGTTTGACTTGCTTTTCAAACCGTACAACTGCGATGCTTAAGGCCGTATCACACACCCATATTTCGAACAACCTTTTAGAGCAATTTTTCAAGAAACTGTGAGGATAAGGGGTTGTAGTAAACAAAACGATACGCTCTGACGTCAGCCGCGCCCTATCCTTACATTGAAAAATTACTCGCTTGTTTTCTGCTTCGGAAAACGAACATTTAATATTATTTCTTTTCTTCCACTCCCGCTCTTGTTGACAGTCGTAAACAGAAATGGAGCACCATTCTATTTAAAATATTATGCGCCATTAAAATATTTACATCATCAAAATGTTATACCCCATTTCGGATACGTTTGACGAAGCTAAAGCTGCCATCTTGTTTATGACGTAGGGAGCCGAATAACCCCATTGACTGGAATTTCAAGCAATTTTTATTTGAAGCAATTTTTTCAGCTCACTCGGAATAAGTTGTTCGGAACCGTTGCTATGGTAACTTGGTAGAAATTGGTCGGAGTATTCGCTTTAAAGGGAAAATTGCTCCAATTACGTAAACGTGTGATAAGGCCTTTAAATTTCACAGAGAAGCGATGTGGAAATCGGGGTAGAATCTTCGGATATTACGATATCTCTGAAATGGTATCTCTTTTTCCCAAATATTACATCACAACACTTTCAACGTCAGAAGACATTAGTCAGAGTCAGTTGACTAGAATGTTGCAATCTTTTGCGTTCTATTGCTTTATATGAATTGTTTCCACAAATACGAATTTAGTGTTTGGTGTTATTTTCAAAGTTATAGTTACCTTTCAAATTAACATTTGGGGATTATTATCAAAAATTATAAATGCAATTTTGCGTATATATCTTTTTATCATTTCTTACTGAAATTCATGACATTTATCATCTGTTCATATTTCAATATATTTAAAAAATTTCCTTTGAGTTTTTAGTTAATAAGTTAAGTATGTTATGATATAACATTTTTTTAAAGAAAATTGTCAATTTCTTGATACAAAAGCTAATTAAAAATACGAATGTGTAATAAGTTTAACGTTAAATTAAAATTTTCAAACTTAACAAATGTGGCGGTATCTAACAATAACAGCCTTCGGACAGGAATGATCACTTTTGTCTAGTGGTATGCTTCGTGCTTACGAATCCATAGGTCGTGGGCTCTAAGCTCCGACATTGTTGACCTTGACTGAAAAAAATCGCAAACCTTCAAATGTGAATAGACGCGATCTACCCGCAAATAGAGCAATCAAAAGTCAACATACCCACTTGATGTAGCAATTAAAGTCGGCAGATTCACTTGATGCAACAACCAAAGTCGTCAGACTCACTTGACGCAACAATAGCAAATCGCATGCTCGCCATATCGCTCATTCACCTATCCACCGACTCACTGGTGGAGGAGTACTGTGGCGGTACCTAAATAAGCCAATAACAGCCTCCGGGCAGGAGTGATCAATTTTGTCTAGGGTTATGTTACGGACTTTCGAATCCATAGGTCGCGGGTTCTATCCTCCGACACATGTGTTTGATTCTTTCCCTCTTGAAAATATTCGAAAATAAAAACTTCATAAAAACAAAAAAATTTCAAATCAGATGTTTTCCTATCTACGTTTAGCTCATAATTCACTGCTTTGTTTTGTATCATGATACTTTGCAGCTCTACGTTGATGCGACAGAAGTTGAAACATCATTCAAACGTCAACCTCGTTCTGTGATTTAAATTTATTATTTCTATTAACAATAACTTTCAGATTAGAAAAGTGACCTTGATTTGAATGCATAGTTTGTTCGTATAACAAATGCACTACAATTGTAAAATCTAATCTTTGATAAGTTTCTAATTTGCTTCAACACAAATATATTAAATAACTAGCTGACCCGGCCACGCGTTGCTGTGGCTTTGTTTTAATATGTTAGTTCAATATTATCCTAAACTATTCAATGTATCAAATTAATTATCGTTTCTAATTTTGGAGGGTTGAAATAAAGTATAAAACATAATAATTTCAATTTTGCACTTATTCATCTCTTATTTGAGTGTACTATAATGAATGAATTACTAACGAAGTCATTAAGTAACAACATATGAAAATTTAATTTTACAAATGTGGTAAATAAAGTTAAATCTTTGAAATTTTTTAAATTATTTTTATGACTTTAAAGTATAACAATAAATTTTATGCAACCAATCGCTAATTGGAGCACAATATTTTTCGGTAACCCGTATTTTGCTAACTCAAATAAATTCAACGGTTTCCGCACACGTGAGCATGTAACATCTAGTTGCCCATTCGAGAAACATGGATTTTTTAAGTCTAAGTATCAAATGAATGTTGTTCGGGTTTCAGATTCGATTATGGTCATCGCGAAAGCCAAGCAAATCGGGAATTGAAGCTTTTTGAATGGTATTAGAAATTCTGACGGTATCAGTGGAATACGTGGCAACAGATTCCGTAGTAGCAGAACCGAATTTTCGTTTAAACTTTTCAGTCAAAATGTTTGCTTCAAGAAGTTCCCGGTATAACTCTTTTGAGGATCAAACGTGCCCCGTTGCATTATCTAGGTGAATTTAAGTTACGCAGGTAATAACCAGGGAACCAACCGAAGATTATGTGGTGAAAATCCTGATACATCTAGAGAATTCTAAAACTCGGTTGGAAAATTTACGGTTTTCTTTTCATCAACAATAGTGTCGATTGGTTTAAAAGGCGTTGGATCAACTGGCAACAACCCTGTGTCTGGAAGTTTATTTCATCACAATATGGACATTTTTTCTGATTAAGTAGCAGGGTTACACAGGCAATAATTATCTAGATAATTATACAATATATCCGGAAAGACACTCTTAATCAGTTCCTTTTTACCTAAAGAACATTACGGAAATCGTCTGGTTATTTCATGCGTTATGTATTGGGATGAAGTTCTACTTCACCATTTCCAATATTCAGAAGTTGGTTAGCAAATATTTTCTCAGATTGATTATCTTGCAAATGTACTCACGTGTTTATGGTCTGTCGAAGTGTTTCCACGTTTCGCCATGAAAACGATTGTTTTAAACAGGTGTTAATCTCGAGAGCAAAAGTAGAGCGTGTAATGGCTATTAATGTCTGTCGAAAGTCACCAGACAGTAATACAACAGCAACACCAAATATTCTCTCGTTGCCATTTAAATCTTGCAAAGTTCTATGTAATGCTTTGAGTGAATGTTTATGGGTCATGGTACACTTATCCCTGATCATGATTGAATTCATTTGCAATACTATAGTTAATCCACTCTTTTTTTTCAATGGTACGCATTGTATCTTGTAATTTATGAATGTCCAATGCCAGTTGATGCAGTTTTTCCACCATCTAACCAAGTGACAACAATGCCCGAAGATGCAATTTCCTATTGCAATCATAGTTTCGTATGACTGCACCTGAAAGCTTAGTTGCTATAGGGAATGAAAATCCGGAGGTGTGGAACTCGAACGCAAAGACATTTGACCTCATTCCAGCAATATTCAGAAAATTTACAGAAGCTTTTGAAATCCGTATCCAGATTCTCGTTCCTACCCCGAGAAGCGCTTGGTACCCACTTTCGACACCCCTGCACCTCTAAGTTCAGTCTCTGAAGGGAGAAATTACGGTCGGCCGGCGTTATCCGGCAAATTTACGGGAGTTTCTAAAATTCAATTTCAGAAAAGCATTTCTATCTCCTCAAGGATTTTAAAGCAAGCCCTTCCACAGTTCGTGCAAAATACATTCGTATGGCATTATTTCACGTAGATATGAGATTATCTTGAATTGGATTGAGAATATTCGGATCGACAGTTCCGAAATAAAATCAAGACGCACTTTTTGCGTCTCTACGTCGGCAAGTTAGGCTGGTACTGCTGTCCGAGAAAATTCCGGTCCCCCGGCATTATCTGGCAAAAAACAGGAATTTCTATATTTCGATTTCAGACTCGCTTAAACCATCTCAAATTACACCAGGAATGAACTTTTCCCGTGCCAAGACTTTAAGGGTGAGCTCCTACCCCGGTTTGCGTAAAAGGCGTTCATCCTGAATTATCCGGTAAAGTTACTGTTATTTCTCAGATTGAATATCAGGTTCGGATTATCTGTTTTGAAATACACCAGGGACAAAGTTTGCGTGATCTAAGGCTTTTAAGGCAAGCCCCTGCTACGGTGTGTCTAAAATACGATCGACTGGCATTATCCAGCAAAGTTATCGAAACTTCTGAAATTCAATTTCAGATTCTCATTTCACACTCCGGAATGCACACGGAGCTGACTTTTGATGCTCCAGCGCGAGCAAGTTCAGTTGCTAGAGAGAATGAAAATCCGGACGCGGGACTTGAATCATATGCCTTTTCTCCTAATTCAGACAATATCCGGCAAGTTTAGTGTAGTTTCTGAAATATGATTTCAAATTATCGTTTCCCGCCCCTAGATACAACTGGAGATTACTTTTGTGCCCCTGAGCCGGCAAGTTCAGTCCCTGGAAGGGGCATTAGGGCCATCCGGCATTATCTGGCAAAGTTACAGGAATTTCTAAAATTCGATTTCAAACTTTCGTTCACCATCCCGAATTACAACAGAAACGCACTTTTCCCGCACCAAGACATTAAGGGTAAGCTCCTGCCATGGTTTGCGTAATAAATGGTCGTCCTGAATTATCCAGCAAATTTACAGTTATTTCTCTGATTGGATACCAGATTCGGATTATCCATTTTGAAGTACGCCAGGTTCCAAGTTTTCACGATTCAAGGCTTTTAATGTAAGCCTATGTTATGGTGTCTAAAATATGGTCGGCCGGCTTTATCTAGCAAAGTTACGGTTATTTTTGGAAACTGACTCGAAAATCGGATTCCACACCCCGAAATACGCCAGGCACTTAATTTTCGTGCATTTTGGTTTGCAATATCTGCTTCCACAGACACATGAGCAATGCCACATTTTGTGATTATTCCCTTTCGGGAATCTGACAACGTGTTTTCTGGATTCTTCCCATTTCCGGCAATAAAAAAGTTATGGCGTGATTAATTGGAAAAAAAACCATCCTAATATGGTTTAAGTTGGATGAAATGACACACAGTGTACAAAATTATTTTATGATCGGTTGAGTAGTTTTGGAGTCCATCGCGGACAAAAACTGTGACACGTATATTTTATATATAAAGATAGTAATCTTTCAGACCATATAATTTAGATCTTTCAGCCCATGAAATTTATAAATATGCCTTAAAAATACAAAATTCTCTATTTTCTTACATTTTAATTAATGGCAAGGAATGTATCAAAAGAATTAACTCAATTACATTCATTTGTAAAATTTATTTTTCATGATAATATTATTCACGTAAAAAAAGTGGGAACTTATCAAAAAACGTGGAAAACCACGCGATAGAAGTGAAACTTCTTTGGTGACGTTGGCCGTAAATGCAAGAATTGATCTAACTATATTAGTAGGTAAGAAAAGCCGATTCTGCGGTAAAGGCGCAGGCGCAGAGTTGAGTTGTTTTCCTCCTGTGGATGCTGCGTGGAGTTGAGTTGTTTTCACCTGCTGTTGAGTTGTTTCCCTCCTGCTGCTAAGTTGAGTTGTTTTTTAAATGTGTAAAAAAAGTTTATTGAAATGTTTAAAGTGCTCATGGCGCCACCTATTGGTTAAACTATATACTAATTATTAGATTTTAAAATGATTGAAAAAATAACGCTCAAATAAAAAATAATAATAATAAATCCAGATTCAAACTCACAGACCCAGAACAAAATGTCTCCATAGGACAATAGTTTTTCAGTTACGCTAACCATTGTCCTATGAAGGCATGCAGACCTGAAGAAAACTTAGGTTTATAATCTCATGAATTTAATTTTGCAGGTGAAGCAGATGGCGACATTTTCTTAATTAAAATGAAATAAAAAAATATTTCATTTATATTATTTTAATAATTTGTAAATTTTAATTCGGTATAATGATTACACATACACAGTAAAAAATGTGACGTAGAATACTCGTAATCAGCGTGTGAACGGTTTACGATTGAACTTGTCTTAGCTTGTCTGATCTTGATTCTACAAGACGGCGACTGAATTCTACGTCAGAAATTATCTCAATGCTTAGAGCGGATGGATACATTGTTGGCTTTAAAAAAGTTTATTTTTATAAATCTGAAGCAAAAAGAATATTTTTTTTTTTATAAATATGGTTATATTGTTAATTTTATTCATACTGCTTTCTAGTTTAATTTATGTTGAAATAGTTTCATTTTAAAAGATAAATATCAGTATACATCTTTCAAACAAATTATCTTAGTATGTTAAGCATAAGTGATATTTTAAATATATTTTGTATAAAAGAAAGGAAAAATTTATGTTTATGTGTTTAAAGCAAACTCTTTGCCTTTTCCAAAGAGTATAAATTGTATAACTATTCATTGCAATAACCATTTAGTTAAAATATTTTTTTAATTGAATAGAAATAAAAAAAAAAATATTTATTATACATTGCTTTAATAACAAATTGTAAATTTTAATTCGGTATAATGATTACACATACACAGCAAAGATACAAAGTAAATTGTTTATTCAGAAATCAACATCTTGTATTGCGTTTTACATTACAATTGTATATATATATATATGTATATATATATGTATATACATTACAGGAGAACAACAAATTATAAAATTGATTTCAGTATAAGGATTACACAAAAAGATACAAAGTAAGTTGTTTATTTACAAAAGCAGCATTCCATTTCACATTACAATCTTTTATTTACATTACAAAAATCACATTATTGTGTCATCATTGGATTTTATGTCTTACTGCTCATCGAATAGGTCTAAATTCATCAATGACCAATGTCCATGGGCAAGCGTAGTAATGCCATCATCATTAATAAACCTTTTGTCATCTTTATAGGACAGAGCAAGTTTGTTTTGCTTTATGGAGTGTATTGAATGAAATTTGGATCTAATTAAGTTCATGTCAACATATTTTAATTTTTGATTAAAAAGACAGGCTTTGTAGTCCTCAAATGTTATTTTATTTTTTATAGTTTGTTTTTTAATTCCTTTTAACCGCTTTTCAATCTTATGGTTTGTTTTGTAGGCATACATTTTCGATTTTAATCCTACATATTCTGTCATAATATTTCCCTTGTTTTCATCCTTCATTTTCCCGATGACTTTTTTGTTCACTAGAGGTAAATTGTAAATGTTGTTTTTATCATAATCTGAAGTATCATATAAGTTAATATCATTTTTCATGTCACTGTAAAAATCATCAGTTTTTATTTCATAGATAAAGGAATCGGTGTCTGTATACATGAGCCTTACTTTCGAGTCGTAACGGTGATTCATGTACTCATAGTGAAAAGAATACATTAGAACTTTTGATAAGTCTAAAATTACCATTCCTACCTGTATTGGTTTCAAAAATTTGATTTGGGTTTTTTTTAGATGGACGGCCATTAAGTTTTCAGAAAATATTGTGCGTCGATTAAAATTTGATTTCGCTATTAACTTTCGAGCCTGCTCTTCTGTTGAGCATAAACGTATATCTACTCTTCTTCTTACATTTTCCATCGTTTTCCCGAATATGCTGTTATTCATTAGTTTGTAATAATCCTTCTGAAAGTCATTTACAGCTTTAGTTCTTAATTTAGTATTATAATCTATGTAATTTTTAAGCCAAGGAGATTGAAAAAATTTTAAAACTCGATGAGTTTTTTTTCAAGACTAACCCTAATTTTAAATATAGCTTTAAATTAGAATAATGGAGAACATATTTTGTTTTGGATTCCAAAGTAGTTAAAAGTCTAGGTTCTTTACAATTAGGTGGGGACTTATTTTCAGGGGCAAGGGGAAAGTCTGAATGTTTGTCATGCAAATCGGAGAGATATTCAAGATATACTTCCAAGATGTAACCTACATCGGATTCATCTGATAAATTTAAAATATCCTGTTCGGTTAAATTGTTATCACTCCAAACAAAATCTTTTAAGGGTAGATATTTACTCATTGCATAACCGTACAAATTATTTGCGTCAAGGTACATTAAATATTTTATCTCATCATCTGGGTTAAAATTAGACATATATTTGTTGTTAGCTATAGCATAACGATTGCAGCACTGACTTATACCTCCTCTTACACCCTTTTCTATAAAAAGAAGCATGTCGTAATCAGTGAACAGTTCGATAGCTACTTTAGTATGTAATAACATAGCATCCCATGATAAAGCTGGGGTGGTAAAATACCAACAGGGGTCAAGTTTATAAGTTTGCATGCATATTTTCCGAAAGTTTTCAAAGAGATCTGTTAACAATAGGACATCTGTTTTTACATATAGATCACAGTATTCACCAAGATTATTTAAATGAAATTCATTAAATACTTTACATGCATGATTATAATCCTCTACACTTATAGGCTCCTCATTAGTTTATTGTAAAATTTGCTAATAGGTGGTAACAAGAATCTTTACACTTTTCAAAAACTATCAAAATAATCATACGGAAAAACTCCTTTTCTTAAAAGTAAATCTATTTTTTCTGAATCAAAATAATGTTTCATATATTTAAATTCATCTTTTTTTAGTGTTTTTATCAAATTTTCCAAACTAGAAGACATGAACTTGAAAGAATCTAAAAACCTTAACTGAAAATCATTTGAAATATTTTTTACTGAAGGAAATATATTTTCTTCGGTGTTCGGAATTAAATTAATTTGTTTTTTATCATATCCTAACTCCTTAATAAAAATATGGGCGTCATACCCAGAAAGATTATGGAAGAAAACAGGCAAAAATTTAGGGGTTTTCATTGCTAAATTACAACTATTACAACAAGGGCCATTAAATTTTTGAGTCACATGGTTATGATCCCTAACCTTGATATTGTTTTCGCGAAAGGTTTGATCACAAACATAACAATTTTTAGCATTATCATACAATTGCTTTTCTGATTCAGTAAGAGGTAATAATGGTTTTAGTTTTTTATAAATATTATCCATTTCTATTGCATCTTTTTCTAACTTTTCAATAAAAATTTTTGGGGCATCAATACCTCTATATACTACTGGATCTTTATAATACCCCCTTGATAACTGATAAAATAACAAAAACCTATCGGGACATGTTTTTCATAATATTAGTAAATGAAAAAGTTTGGATTAGGACCACAAGTATCAGTTTTCCTAGTTACACACTCGAAATCCGCATATACAACAAAGGGTATTTTTAAACAATGTTGAAAATTTTTAAATTTTAAAAACTTACTTGTTTCTGACGGCATTACTACTCTTGCAGGACTTTTATGTATACACATCTCATTGTGCTGAAGAAGTTTGTATTCTGTTTGCAAAGCACTTAACATCTTTTACATATAATGTTTTATGTTGATGTTTTGAGAGTTTTTGGAAACAAGTCGAGATAAGCTTTTAATGAAACAATAATGTCCAA